>LR750738.1:0-71863 GCA_902729485.2 Mus minutoides
CCTTGTAGGCATGTATAAATATAAAGATAAGCCTTTCTTCTCCCACCCCCTCTGCCCAGTGCTGCTCGCCACCTTCCCAGCTCGCCTTTCCTCATTGGCGAAGGGAAGAGGGGGAAAAGCAAGTTATCACCGAATTGCAATCAGACCCACATCCATCAGCTTCTGGATCTTCTGTGCTATTACAGGATTCTTTAAGTGTTCGCTCAGAGCCTGGGGGTCCTTTTGCATCTGCTCCAGGATGAGTCTCATGGCTGGGTCACTCATTATCTGCTGCACCTCAGGGTCAGCCATGGCCCGCCGCTTCACGTCCTCAGGGCTATCATGTCTGTTGTACTGTGCCATCATACAGCGTTGGTAACCATCTGCTGCTTCCTTACAGTTGGAGTCCAGGTCTAACGCTTTTTGGTACACATCCATGGCTTTTGTATAGTCCTTCATGGCCTCCAGAGCAGCTGCTTTCCGTGTATAACCCTTGATGAAGGTTGGCTCTAGCTGGATGCACTCTTCACAGTCCTTGAGTGCCAGCTGAAACTCCAGGAGCTTGGTGTAGCAGGCAGCTCGGTTGCTATACAGTTTGGCATCTCTTGGGTTCCTTTTAATGGCTTCTGTATAGTGCTTCATGGCCTGGGGGTAGTCCCCTTTCTGGAAGCATTCATTGCCCTTGTTCTTCTCCTCCAAAGCCAAGTCAGGGTTGATATAAGCCAGTCGCTCTTGTTCCTTCAGAATTTTCTCTGCCTGCTGGCACTTCTTGAGCACATCTGGGGTTCGGTGCTCTGCCAGAGACTTGTTGTAGAAATGGATAGCATCCTTGTACCTTTCTTCTTTGAAATAGGAATTGCCAATTCGGGCATAAGCTTTGGCAATCTGTCGGTAGTCCTCTCGGTTCTCTCTGCCCACTTCAATGGCCTTCTCACAGAGCTCCCGGCATTTGTTATAGTCGCCCTTCTCAAAGTGCACAGCTGCTTGATTAGTTATGTAAGTCATATTGGTAGGGTCCAGTTCCTTGGCCCTGTCATAATGCTTCAGGGCCTTGTCAAAATCTTTCTTCTTGTAGGCATCATTTCCCAGCTCCTTCTCTTTCAGTGCCTGTTTCTTATTCTCCGGAAGATCTTCTTCCATTGGTTCTGGCTTGGCCTCCTTGGGAGGAGGTGGGGGTGGGGGGGTTGCTGCCTCTTCCTCTTCATCCATGCTGCCCAGATCAACCCCAAGGAGGACACTCAGAGTAGTCATGACCCGGGGATCCTGCAGTTTCGTGCCCAGGTCTGAAGGCTTGTTCTGTAGCTGCTCTATGAGTTCCCTGTAGGTGGGGTCATTGAGCAGCGTCCTTGTCCTGGGATCGTTTTCCAACTTCTGGTATAGATTAGGCAAGTTTAATGGATTCATGAATTTCCTCTCTGCCAACCTGGCCTCCATGTTCTGCAAGCCCTCCTTAAGCTGGAGATTATTGGCTTCATGTTTTAAACCTTCTTCATAGGTTCGTTTGGCTTCTTCAAACCGGTTTAGGAATTCAAGGGCTGCTGCTTTTCTTGAATAACCCTTGCCCCAGTCAGGCTTCAGGTCCACAGTCTTGCAGCCGTCCTCATAGGCCTTCTGGTAGTCTCCTTTCTTGGCGTAGGCTGCAGAGCGGTTGCTGTAGAGCACATGGTTCTGGGGATCTAGCTTAATTGCCTCAGAGTAGCACTGTAAGGCGTCATCAATGTTCCCAGCACTCAGGGCCTTATTGCCCTTCTCCTTTAGCTCATTCACCTGCTCCATAGCCTGGCCCGGAACCCCGTTGAATCGAATTCGTCCGCTCCGCGTTCCCAACCGCACGCGCCGCCTTCTGGAACCTACTAGAAGCTCTTCTTCCCTCTCTTTTCTCTACCTCTCCCTGCCCCTCATCCTCTTCATGATCCTTTTTTTGCTCCTCAGCCTTCTGCTTCTTGTTCTCCTCCTAGTCCTCCTCCTCATCCTTTTCTGTTTTCTTACATCCTCTCTGTACTTCCCTCCCTCCTTTTATTTTTATGTTAGGGATTGGATCCCAGGCTCTCTGCGTACTGTACCAGCACTCTAGCCCCTGAGCTAATCTTCCATTGCTGTCTTCATGCCTTCCTCATCACTGCCCAGGCTGATTTTTTTGGTAAAAGTATTAAGTATCCAGTTGTCATCTTTGGTTCCCATCCTTTCCTTTCCTGCATAGCAGCCAGTTGCTTTTCCTTCTCATGCCTTAGCTGCCCTTCTGCAGAGTTATCCATGGGTTGTTAATCCATGTAGCTGGCATTTTTTGTCACTTTTCTTTGGAAAATGCATTAGATCTTATTTGAATTACTCACTGAGGTTTTGGGAAGGAGGATCATCTTCAAAATGCTTCTCAGACTTTAGGTAGCCTTGTCTTTCAGATTAACTTATCAAAGCAAATCAGTAAAATGTGTTTCTATCTTTCTAAAAATGGTTCAGAGCACTTCTAGGATCTATCTCTATCTATCTATCTATCTATCTATCTATCTATCTATCTATCTATCTCTATCATCTATCTATCTCTATTATCTATCTATCTATCTATCTATCTATCTATCATCTATCTATCATCTATCTATCTGTCATCTATCATCTATCTATCTATCTATCTATCTATCTATCTATCTATCTATCTCTATCATCTATCTATCTATCTATCTATCTATCTATCTATCTATCTATCATCTATCTATCTATCTCTATCATCTATCTATCTATCATCTATCTATCTATCTCTATCATCTATCTATCTATCTATCTATCTATCTATCTATCATCTATCTATCTATCTCTATCATCTATCTATCTATCTATCTATCTATCTATCTATCTATCTATGTATCTATCTCCCATTTGATGCCTCCTCTTAGCCTTCACCTCCTCTTTTCTTCTGAGAGGGTGGAGGTCCCCCTCTGGTTATTCCCCCACTGTGGAGCATCAATTCTTTGCAGGGTTAGATATATCCTCTCCCACAGAGGCCAGACAAGGCAGCCCTGTTGGAGAATGGATTCCACAGTCAGGCAACTTTAAGGACAGCCCCTGCTCCAGTTGTAGGGAGCCCTTCATGGAGACTGAGCTGCACACCTGCGACATAGATACATTTATTTTTTTCAAAACATCAGAAATCAAAGAATGTGAGGAAAAATTACTAGTGGAGAAATAAAAAGAAGGCAGAACAAGAGTGCAGAGCATATTTATTATCTGTGACTTTGTACTAGACTCCTCCCATGCTTTCCAAATCATCTACAAAGGAAAGGAATGGGACCTTTGGCTTGTTCTGCCATTCACAATTCACAAAATTAAAAATGCAATTGAACCTGACAGATGGGTGGAGGGAGGCTAAGAGTATTTTCTGCTCTTCCAAAGGACAAATTCAGTTCTTAGCACTCATATCGGGCTTCTCACAACCCCTGGCAACTCCAGGGGAATCTGATGGCCTCTCTGGCCTTGGGGTACTGCACACATGTGACAGATACACACACACACACACACACACACAGAGACACACACATGCACATGCACTCACACACACATGCACATGCACTCACACACAGGGCTGGGAAGAGAGATAAAGAGAGAGACAGAGAGAGAGAGAGACAGAGAGAGATTGATTTGATTGTGGATAAAGAACAATGTTCTTTAGGGAATTTTTCTAACGAGTACACCATGTAAAGCAAGCCTATCTTTGACTTGATCTTGATGTCAGGGCTGCCATTGGATGTTGCTATTGTGCGTCTCTAAATAGACTGATAGTCTCACCCATAGTTCATGCCAGTAAAATCCTTCCAGTTGGAGGAGAAAGGAAGAGTTCAAATGCTGGTGTTAGCTCAGCCAGTTCTTCTGGTCTAGTTAGTGAGGTTAGACTATCCATATGAAAGGAAGAACTAAAAATATTTTCCTCCGAAGTTTGTTATTATTGTTATGATGATGATGATGATGATGTGTGTATGATACATATGTGTGAATGTTCATGAAGATATACATGCTCTGTGGTAGTGCTCCACGAGGAGGCCAGAGGTCCATGTTGAAAGTCATCACTTTCTACCTCATTTTCTGAGAACAAGTCTCTCACTCAAACCAGAGCTAACCAATCTGGCTAGGCCGACTGGCCACTGCTCCCCAGGGATCCTCCTGCCTTCACCTCCCCGGCTCTGACATTTAGGCATGTACTGCTATGCCTGGCTTTTTACACAGGTGTTTCAGATCCGCACTCCAGCTTTCATGGCGAGCACTCTATCAGATGCCCATCCCCACAGTCCCTCCTGAAGCATTGGAGAACCAGCAGGAGGCTGATGGTCCATGTATGTTTCATATTACTCTTACAGACTGACATAGTCAGTCCTTAGGTAAGCATGGAATTGAAGATTTGTTATTGGCTAGGGATGATGTAACCTGTGCAGACCAGGTTGCTAGAAGGGTGCCTTCCCGCTTCAGTTCTGCCAGGGGGGAAATAAAGGGGCAGAAGGCTGTGTGTGGTTCACTTTTTCTGACTGCTTCTGTAATTTCTTTTTCAGGAATATGAGACTCAAAGAAGCTGGGCTGATGGATGATGACCGTCAAGGTGAGCCACTGCCAAAAGGCAGGATGGAGGATGCGAGGCAGGTTGGTTGATTTGTGCAGATTCCAAGATACTGCTAAATGGAGCTCTCTGACAAGGCCATCGATCCATTTGCCTGCTTCCTCAAGCAGCACCTGTCCTACTAGAACTAGCTCACCGTGACCATAGTGCTGGGTACCAGGCAAGAGATGGAACGGATGGCTGCTTTTCTCCATCTTTTCTTTCTCATCTGCCACAGGTAGACTGATGTCCCCCTTTGTCCTTCATGGATGCTTTGGAGTTCATGGTTTGTTTGCCAGCTTCACAGCCTCAATGACCTTTGAAGAGCAGGGTGAAGCCTACTAATACAGCCATGTAAAGATTTCAATCCTGTGTTCTGCGGCCAGAGGTTCTTAAGTCAAAGGCACCATTGGTCTTTGTCCTCTGTTTTATGACTTGAGTAATAAAATGACAGCAAGTCCTGCTAGCCACACAACGATGGGGTCATGTGAACTTTCTCACTAGAGTAACTGTGGTGAAGCTTTAGTTTTATTCTGAGTTAATTTGAAACCTAGTTTTTCAACTTGAATGGCTAATTTTTAAATGTCAGCAATAGCAGAGAAGACCTTTTATTCTTGTGAACTAGCAAGATGCAAAAATGTTCTTGTTAAAATTTCTCTTATCCTTATGCATGTATGTGTGTGCATGTGCACACATGGAGGCCAGAGAATGATTTTAGGTTTTGTTTCTTAAGAGCCATCTGTTATGTTTTGTGAAAGAAGGGGCCCTAGAGCCTGGCCCACCAATTAGATGCTGGTGGGTGAGCTCCAGGATTCCACCTGGAATTCTCCACCTCCCAAGCACTGGGCTATATAAGCATGAGTTATCTTGCCTGAGTTTTTAATATGTATTCTGGGCATTGCTCTCTGGTCCTTATACTTGTAAGGCAGGCACCTAACTGAGTTAGCTCCTAGCTTGTACCTTAGTGTCATGCTGAAAGAGTTTGAGACCTAATCATTGAATTTTAATGGATTTTTTTTTGTTAAATGTCAGCAACAGCAGAAAGGACCCTGTGTTCTGAAGAAGCAGAGAAAACACAGAATTAAAGGTTCTTGTTCAAACCTCTCTTTAGCCAGTGGTCCAAGCTGAGACCGCCATCATGCAGAGCTCGTGAAAGCACGTGAAGGATGGCATGTGTAAGGTAAGAATGAGTGTTTGGATCTTTACCTTAACAGAGAACACAGGACGAGGAACAGTCACACTGGAAGGGCACAGGTAGCACCAACCTTCTTAGTTTGTAGTTATAGAATCTGTTATCATACATGTGTGTGGAGAGAGTTGTGGCTTACAAACATCACAAGGTTAATTGTAGAGAAGTATAGGTGCTCATTGACCTAGGAAGGGGAAGTGTACTCATAAACATGAGGTAAGTTGAAAACGCTCTCTTCTCTGACTGTCTCTGGTTCTGTCTCTTTCTCTCTCTCTCTCTCTCTCTCTCTCTCTCTCTGTAGGCTAGAGGACAACACTTGGGTGTTGTTTCTTAAAATGCCATTCAGTTGTGTGTGTGTGTGTGTGTGTGTGTGTGTTTGTGCATGTGTAAGTAGAGATGCCCAAGGAGCCTAGAAGAGGGTGTTAGAGGGTGTTAGATTTCTTGGAACTGTTGGCAGCTATCCAACGTAGGTGCAGGGAACCAAACTTAGGTCTTCTGCAAGAGCACCAAGCACTCTTAACCACTGAGTCAGCTCTTGTTTTTTTTTTTTTTTTGTTTTTTTGTTTTTTTTTTGAGACAGGGTCTCTCATTGGCCAGGGACTTACTAGTTAGCTAGGCTGTCTGGGCATTGAGCTCCAGTGGTCTGTTATCTCCACTCTCCAGTGCTAGGATTACAAGTGTGTACCACCTCCCTCAGGTTATTATGTGAGTTGGGATGATAGAACTTTGGTCTTCCTGCTTGCAAGGCAAGCACTGTATTATTTCCTAGTCCCTCAGTGCTAGTTCTATGGAATATAGAGAATTCCTGCAATATTGTAAAGGCAAAATAAAAACAAACAAAGAAACAATAACAAAAACCAACTACTCTAACATGGGGACCATCTGTATCAAGTTTGAGGCTCCTTCTTCTGAATTTACTGGCCTATTAGCATGGTCAGTAGGATATTGGGTGTGGCACCCATCCTGTTTTCATGTTGCTCTTGTGATGTGCCTTGATGCAGGGGATAAATGGTGACTTTCATGAGTTCCTAACCCCCCTTGCCAAGGTGCACTCTGGCTTATGAGATATAAGGAAGCTCTGTTAGCACTCTTTAGAAAAGTTTGCTCTTCCCAGAATGGGTAGGTCTTGTCCTTGAGAATAGCTCCTTTTTGTTAATACAGTCTCATTTCCTCTGGATTCTGTGATTAGAAGGCACATGGCTTGCACTGTGGTAGCTTTCTGTGACTGTAAAATGAGACCATTCTCAGGTACTGAAGCTGGCAGGCTAGAAAGAGAGTCAGCCTCACCCTTCTTGGCCTTGTTGATCTTCTGAGAGAGGCTGAGACTGTCTGCATCTTCCTGCCAGTGCAGTAGAGTTCTCTTTTGTTTAAGCCAGAAAGGGTGCTTGGTGTGTTTAAGAATAAGCCAGGGGTCTACGTGATTGGAAAGCAGGGAATGAGAGGGCCAAGCAGGTAGGGTTTTGTAGTATGGTAAGGAGTTGTAGCTTTTCCTCTGTGGATGAGGGTCTTTGATGGGCATATTCAGAGAGCTCTGGTGGGTGGCTGGGGGTGTGATCCTCTGGGTCCACAAAGAGGTGTAGCCAAACTTGCCACTACAGAGTTCTCTGGGAAAACCGCAATTCCAAGCTGGGGAAATAGAAGCAGGAAGATCATGGGGGTTCCTGACTGTAGCAGAACTGCAGTGAGATCCAGGTTCAGCAGAGACTGCCTCAGAAATTAAGGTGCACAGTGACAGAGGAAGATTGCCAACACAGACACACACACACACACACACACACACACACACACACATATGCACACACACTTAGTGCACATCACCATGTGCACAGGTACATGCACATACTTATACCAAACACACAGAGGAAAAGGACAGATTTTCCTTCACAGAGTTGCTCTTAAGGGTTTGCCAGGAGCTCAGATGGAACCTGGGTGGGCTTCCTGTACCCCTGTCTTGTGTTGTCTTTAAACCTTTGATAATTGCTGAATGAGGAGGTCACTGTTTCCTTAGGGATCTTCAAGTGAATGATTATGGGGACCCTCCTATAGGCTCGAGCTGGACACCATACCTATCCCAGGTGTTTCCTCTCAGGGAGGGCACGTGGGATTAATTGGAATGGCAGATAAGAAGTCCTATGTCAGATACTGATTCTTGTGCACCACTGTCTTATTGTGGCACTGAGTTTTGGGAAAGGTGATGCACTTTGAATAGGATGCTGCATGGGGATTCCAGGGCTTCCCCAGCTCAGCAGATGGGAGGCATCAGGAGACAGGAAAGCATACCTTTCTCCTCCTCCTCCTCCTCTTCCTCCTCATCCTCCTCCTCTTCCTCCTCCTCCTCCTCTTCCTCCTCCTCCTCTTCCTCCTCCTCCTCCTTCTCCTCTTCCTCCTCCTCCTCTTCCTCCTCCTCTTCCTCCTCCTCCTCCTCCTCCTCTTTCTATTCTTTTCTTTCTCCCCCTTTCTCCTCATTCTATAGTCACAAAACCCAGTATTATCGGAATAGGCAGAAGCTGAATTCATTCTTCATTTCTGTTTGTGGTCATGGTAATAGATTCCACTGGCCTGGAATTTTTTTTTTTTTAGCTTATGTTTTCCCACATCTTTATGGATCAGCTACAGATCTAATGTATTTCCTCATTTTGCTTAAAAAATGCCACACACCTCAACTGAGTGAGTAGCGTTGATTGTGTTTCAGATCCTCTTTGCTTACAGAGCTGAAATCCCCGCACTTTCTCAACATGAACCTGTCAAGTTAGTTTTTGTCTTGGATATAGTTATTCAGTCTTTAAGACTAATGGCTTTGACAGTTTCAGGGAAGGTTCCATTTCAGTTTTGAATGCATATATGTTTGTAGTCTTCTTCTTACACAAAAAGCTGGCTCATATATTTTTTTTGTTGTTGTTAGAGGTAGCTTCTCAGTTTCTAACAGGTTTTATTTGTGGACCCAGAGGAGGAAGGATAGAACATCCGCATAGAAATCCCAGGATCTCAGCCTTAGTTGCAGGCGCTTGAGTTTCTGCTGGGCTGCTGTCTCAGATAACTCCTGGTCAGGTCCTAAAATATGCCTAACTTAGCAGTGTATGTCATAGAGAGGCTCGTGCCTAGGAAAGCAACAGTCACAACGTAAACACCTGACCAAAGGAGATGTCTACGAAAGTCACAACTCAGTCATTCCACTGAATACATTGCTGCGGTTAAAAATCAATGAGATAGCTCAGGATGATCTATCTGAGGAAGTTTTCATATGAGACAGCATAGAGAAAGACACAGAAGACAGTGGGAACATGTAAGAGAAAGGTCTCCTGCTCTGAGCTGTGTCGAAGGCCAAGGACTCCAGCACAGGTGACATTTGCTGTGTAGGCTGTGGCATAGAGACAATGTTTCTCCTACAGAGAGAAGTTTCAAGTAAGAACTGTAAAAATCACATGAGCACATGTGGCCTCTCTCCCTTCTCAGCTGTAAACCTGCAATTTTCTAGGAATTTCACCAGAAACCCTATTTACTATAAGAGAATGTCTTAACCCCTTTGTGCAAGTGCGAGGCCCATGGTTTTAGCTCATCAGTTTGTAGTCCTACCTGAGGCACCACTCGAGCCACCCTATGATCTCCTTTATTTAAAAAACACAAAAGAGAAAAAAGTGGCTTCTGGTTTGTTTGTTTGTTTGTTTGTTTGTTTTTTATATAAGCAGCCCATTCAGGTATAATCCAACTGTCATATGTATCTTTGGTGAGGATAAACTGTAACTCTCCCTTGAGAAGCCTGAATCCACACTCAGCTGTGTCTGATTCTGTCATGAGCTTCCCTCTTTCTCTTTGCCTGATGCTAAAGTCCATGCTAAAATGTTTTAAAAGCTTTTTTTAGTATTATTTTTTTAAAAAAATTTTAAACAGATCTTTAAAAAAATCTGCTTTATGTATAAGGGTGTATTGCCTGCATGTATGTCTGTGTACCTCATGAGTGGACATGCCCGTTGCCCATGGTGGTCAGAAAAGGATATCTCATTTCTTGGAACTGGAGTTATGGGTGGTTCTGATCTGACATGTGTGGGTCAGGGACAGAACCCCATGGCTTCTACAAGAGCAACAGGTGCTCTTAATTACAGAGATACCTCTCTGGTCCCAAGATTTTATTATTTTTAATTTTGTATGTGTCTCTGTATGTGGGTGTGTGCATGTGGTTTCCTGAGGAGGCTAGAGGTGTTGGATTACCCCTGGGCTGGAGCTACAGACAGTTCTAAGAATCTCATCAGCCCTAAAGGTGTCTTTTATAGACTACAGCTCTTTGAGACATCCACCTCCATGCTCTTGGGTATGTCACATCCCTTCCCATGCACCTTTGCTCCTATTAATCCCTGTAATGAAATCTCTGTTAAGCTTTCTTCTTAACCAGTTTGACTCTACTTCATACTGGTTTGTCATAATAGTCATTTCTGCAGTGAAATTAAGCTCTTCTTGAATGGAGAATCCTAAGAGGAAAGGGAAGTTGTCAGGTCGCCCAGCATCATGGAACTGTGCCCATACCCCACTATGCCTGGCACCACATACATATTAGTGAGCTACTGTCTTAGTTTACTTTATATTGCTGTGATAAAACACCTCAACTAACAGCTACTTGGAGAGGAAAGGTTTTATTCAGCTTACACTTCCAGGTAACACTCTATCACTGAGGGAAGGAAGTCAGGGCAGGAACTCCAGCGGGGTAGGAACCTGGAGACAGGAGCTGATCCAGAGGCCAGGGAGGGGTCCTGCTTACTGGCTCACACCCTCATGGCTTGCTCAGTCTGTTTTCTTATAGCACCCAGCCCAGGGGTGGCACCGCCTACAATGAGTTGGGCCCTCCTGCATCAATCACTAATCAAGAAAAGTGTCCCACATATGGGCTCCCAGGCAATCTGATGGAGGCAGTATCTCAGTTGAGGTTCCTCTCCTCAGATATGTCTACATCTGTGTGACAGGGACAAAGCGCAAGCAGGGCAGGTGCTGTGCAGAAGCTGGCAGAATTTACCTCACTATCATACCCACAGAGCAGCACTGGGTACCTTTGTGTGTGCGCACACGTGGGTCTAACGTGAGAATAGGATGCGGAAGAGAGGTGCTCACAGACTGAACATGGAGATCAGATTTCATGTTTTCACTTCACACCTTTAAAAGGCATGTAGCAACCGGGGAGACGTGTGGGTGTTTCAGAAATCCTGGAAGAAGGCAGCTGGCTCTGGCCTCACAACTCTGTGAGTAGGTGACTCACTTATATTCCCAGATCCAAAAACCACCATCTTGCAAAGTTGTTTAGGAGACTTACCTTCGATGACTGATAAAAGGATCAGGCTCAGTACATAAATAACACGTTTGTCAGGATCTTATATTAGCGATGCCAGTGATGTCACAGCCTCAGCATTGGTACTGGCCTGCCATCTTTGTTTGGACACTCACTGGAGTCTCTTACTGGTCCTTAGAAAAAGGACACGTGCTCTACTATCCTTACTCTCTTATGGTCCCCCTGTCCACCCCCTGGGCCCTCATGGCCATTTTCTAGCTTCCAGACCTCTGTAGGCGTTCCAATTTAAACACAAGTCTATGGATGTTAAGCTGTGCTCAACGTGACAGAGGATATTTGGTCCTTGACTTTTTGGGGTTTTGGTTACCCTCTCTGTGTATTTTCCAGGAAGAGGTGCATTAGGCCTGATTCCCTTCCCTGGGAGCTGTTGGCTCTTGGTAGTTAGGAGGGGCTATGTGAGGAGAAATCTGCTGTTTACCTCGGTGCAGCCTCTTGTGAATTGCCTAAGCTCTACTGGGTAATTTCACACAGTTGCCCACCAGGCAACCCTGGGTCAGTAAGCTCAGTGGATCACAACCCCAAACTCACAGACAAAAGTACCAGAGGAGCTGGCAGGGAGGAGAGGGGGGTTGGTGGAGATGGGGGGTGGGAGGAAGATAAGGGTGCAGGTGTGAGTGCAACCAGGAAGTCCTGCATAGATGTATGAAAGCTACAAAGACTAAACTTAAAAGTATTTTTATTTATCGTTATTTTAAAATTACATTTATTTGTTTATCTAGGGAGAGAATGAGAGAAATGTGTGTGTGTGTGTGTGTGTGTGAGAGAGAGAGAGAGAGAGAGAGAGAGAGAGTTCATGTGGAAGGCAAAGGATGTTTTTGAGAGTCAGTTTTCTCCTTCCACCATGTGGTTCTTGGGGACTGAACTCAGGTTCTGCACTTCCAGTGCCTTTATCCACTAAGCCATCTTGCTGGCCTAAGAGTTTTATTTTTTTTGACCGACATAGAAATCAAATGCCCGAAGACATTCTATGAAGCGAAATAGGCTGACACAAGAACACAAACACCTCATGATCACCTCTAAGTGAACTGTACAGAAGTAGAGCAGTGGACACTGAGGCTGGGGAGGCGACAGGAAGGACGGGCTAACTGGGAACAGTAGGTAACAGGGATGGCTGCCATTTTGATAGATGGTACGTTCAGGAGCTGTTGTTGATTGGTTGTTTTCCGTCTCAGAAGCTCCCTCGACTGAAGGGACCTGAGGTTCTGCTTCTAGAATCCCTCTCTGACTGCCTACTTGTCCCACAATTCTTCCTATCCAGGTACTTACTTCCCTGGTGAGCCGGCCTCCCAGTCCCCTGCCTTCACTAATGTTCTTGCCCACAGTGAACAGAAAGAGGAGCGCTCCTAGTTTCTAGCACATCCTGGCACTCTATTCTCTTCCGTAGCTCTCCTCAAGTTGCCCTTTGTGAGAGAAAAGGACATTTGTCCCTCAGTGAAGTCGGCCATCCCATTTACCCCCGTCAGCAAGTCAGCCAAGCAGGCTGCTCTTCTCCGCCCTCTCGCTCTCCCTGAGGTGAAGCACCTTCAGTAGAGATAGTGACGTGTCTGTACAAGTTACTACACGTTCTGATCCTGCTCAGTGTACCCTGTATCCCGACTGAGCCAACTCTACTTCCAGCCTGCTTCCTATTCTTTCTCTAGCTCCATTGGGGCAAGAGTAAGCACTAAAGGCTACAGCACTGTGCATCGGCCCTGAGGTGTCAGATTGCTAAGTGAACAAGGCCTAAGTTTAAGTAGAGGGCCAGAGCTATGCATGCTAAGCAGGCTTGATCAAGGTGTGGTCCAGCCAATCACTGACTAATCTTTGTTTCAGCTATAAGGTGGTCTGATAAGTTGTCAGAAACATGTGAGCTCTCTTTCAGACAAGATTCCCCTCTGGCTTATAACAGGCTTCTGCCATTTCTTTCTTCCAGAATGAGATTACTATGGGAAATTCCAGGTTTAGCTTCTGTCTTCTGGCAGCTAAAGGGAGGCACAGGTATCTTCATCCTCGCACAAAAGTTACCCAGAAACAGGCTGGCTGAGCAGGGGAGATGGTGATGCATGAGGGAGGGGTAGATGACCAGAATCAACATCCAGAGACACCAAGGCTGGACCAGGAGAGGCAGGCAACTCGCAAAGCCTCAAGGGTAAGACAAGGATGCAGGCAGTAAGGGCTGCACACTCTGCGAAGCAGCCGCAGACCAGGCTGGGTAAAGCTCCCACAGCTACGCATGCTGCTCTTGCTGCACAACAGTTCGTGGAAGCTCTATCAAGTGTGAGCTGTGTCCTAGCATGCCCCAGCAGATAATAGCATGTGTCTTGCAAAACCATCTCTCATCATGGTAGACTGTCACCATGGGACACCTGATAATGAATCTCCTGATAGGTCTCATTTGCTGACAGCACAAGGCTCTCTCTTTATACCCGTCTCCTTGTCTCCTTTTTGTGTCTCTGGTTTCTTTCCCAGCCCTGCAGAAGCCCTTTGCATTTGAATCAACCTTACAAAACTGCTCACCAGCTCCAAACATTTTAACTTTTTTTTTTTTTTTTTGGTCACCTTACTCCACAGAGCAAAGCTTCTAACCCTGTGCCAAAGATAATTTCATTCATTCACTGAATGAAGCTGAATGAATGCTGTGGCTCTGGAGCCAGGTAGACTCACAGTGTTGCAGCCTTTGTCTGAGCGCAGTGTAATGACAATTGCTTTTTTTTTTTTTTTTTGGTCTCTGAGCCACTAAAGCAGCTCATTCCTGACATCAGGGGAAAACTAACATTTGCAGGGGCTGCTCTTTTAAACACACACACACACACACACACACACACACACATATATATATATATATATATATATATATATATATATATATATATATATATATATATATAATTTTTTTCATGCTAAAGTATTATCCTGGATACTTCATAAGATTAAGGGAAGAAGGCTTCAATTATTTCTTAGATTCATACTAGAGACCTGTGATTTGTATTCTACACAAATGTTCCTCACAGAAGACTTTGCCTGTTGAATAATTCAAATTTGCAAATAGGTACCATGGAAAGGCCCAATAGAATACACACATTGTCAGAGTGGGTTAGAGCGGTCAGTGTCCAAGTCTTTTCCCCACTGGGATGTATTTTGCAATTCTTCCTTTTGTTGTCTCTTTGCCCATTACCCCTCTGTGTGCAGCTGTTAACTAGGCTTGCAAGTCCTGTAGGTCATGCAGGGAAACAGTGTTGCTCCTTTGAAAGGACTCCACTGTACAGATGTTCCTCAAACCACCACGATTCTGCTTACTATTTGCATTAGTATGAAACTGGTATAGGGTCAGTGGAAACTACTTCAAATCTTTTTTTTAAAAATTATTTTAAAGTGCATGTATGTGTGTGTGTGTATGTGTGTGTGCATGCAGTACCTCAAGAGTCCAGAAGAGGGTGTTGGATGCTTTGGAGCTAGAGTTACAGGCATTTGTGAGCCATGTGACATGGGTTTTGGGAACCAAACTCAGTCCTCTGGAAGAACAGCACATGCTCTTAACCTCGGAATCATTAATCAAGTCTCCTGTACTAAAAATCTTGAATTTTATTATTTTTTCTAGGCCAGCAGTACACATTATGATAGTTATTGGTACTATGTTTTGATTCAAAATCCACAACTCTCTCCTCAAAGGAAGTAAGTGGCAGTATATTTTGGAGCCATATATGAGTGACATGGTCCAGGAGCACAGACTTGGGTTATCTCCAATTCTATATTCTAATGTGGTAATAATATCATGACATTTTTATAGTAAGGGAACAAAGGAATTCATAGTTTAAGTCACCTTTTAAGTACACAGGTTGGAAAATCAGGTAGGCAGGTTGCAGTAAAGCATAGAAATCTTTATGTAGGTTTCACATGCTACCTGCTGGGCTTTCTTGTGGAAGGATAGAGGTGGGAATTTGAAGCCTGTCATATGTTTCGAAGGATTGCCTACTAGTCTGTGTTAGGTCACACACAGAGGTGGGAAGTAATTGGCTATTTTGGGCCTCAGATAGCTCAAGTTAATTTGCCTTTAGGCCTACAACATTCCATCTCTTCACAGTGTTGGAAAGTCCCAGTCTGAACAGTTTAGTTAACATGGGCAATATCAACAAGCCATGGGTTCCGAGTATATGTGCTTTCAGCATAGCAGAGGGAGCTGTGCTCTGCAGGTGGTACTGGGTTTCTGAGATAGGATGTTTGGTAGGTCAGGTATACTAAAGGTGTTTTGGACTTAAGGTATTTTCAATTCATGATGGGCCTAAGGTATAGAAAACTTTCTAGGGGATGCTAGTAAGGGTCTTGTTCTAATTAATGTGGGAATTTCCTGACTAGGATCAACAATGTGTGTAGAAGAAAGGGTGCATTTCTACCATTTGCACATAGATTGATGGGGTCCTAGAATGCATAAAAGCATGAGAAAATGAGCTAAGCACCCAACCCAGTGTGAGTGGTATCACCCCTGGACTAGTGATCCCAGTTTCTATAAGAAAGCAGGCTGAGCAAGTCATGAGGAACAAGCCAGTAAGCAGCATCCCTCCATGGCCTCTGTATCAGCTCCTGCCTCCAGGTTCCTGCCCTGTTTGAGCTCCTTTTTATTTGATGATGAACTGTGATCTTCAATGTGACCGAATCTAGAAGCGCCTAGGAGACAAGCCTCTGAGCATGACCATGAGGGACTATATAGACTAGATTGGCTTCTGGAATTGTCAGTTTCTAGATTGGTTTAACTGAGGTGGGCAGACTCACCATGAATGCAAGTGGCACCACTTCATGGGATGGGGTCCTAGACCACATAAAAACATGAGAAAGAGAGCTAAGCAGCAGCGCCCACCTCTCCTTGCTTACTGAGAGTTGACACATGTGAGGACTGCTTCCTGCCATCATGCCTTCCAACTATGATGGATTGTACTCTCATGCCATAGGCTGAAACAAGCCTTTCCTTTCTTCATCGATAGCACCTCACACGATGGAGGCTCTTCTGAGAAGTCTCACAGAAGAGGCCCGGCTTGATATGCATCAGGCCACTCCTCAGTTCCTAAACAGGCCTTGATGACTGTTGTGAGGCTTTCCCCAAGAGTCTGTTCACACCAAATAGGGTACAGATGGGAGAGCAAAGAAAAGGTCCCACCCAGATTTAAGTTCAGTGGATCAGTAAGTTTATTGGGGTAACTTACTGGGGCATGGGTGACTCAAGGGTAGGTGCATCACTGAAAACGCCAAACTCTGCATGGATGAGGACTCCAGAGAGCTGCATCCAGAGAGCTCCCTGTGCAACTTGCAGACAGCTTGACTCTTACGTTTCCTTTACTTCCCAAGTCTTAATGAGCCTCTTTCCAGGAGGGAATGTTTTAATTCTGAGAAAAGAGCTACACAACACCAACTGTGGGTCTGAGCGTCTTAACAGGAACCACAAAGTCTCTCAATAGCCTCACATTTTTTGAGTCTGTTATGCAAACGTTTCCCTCTCCTCAGAGCATCTGTAGGGATGTGGGTGGGACTAAGTATCTCTCCAAGTCATCCGACATAAAGATGAATCGAGGCAACATTGCCTGTATCTAAGCCCCGCTGGGTACCTACCTGTATGTACTCCAAACCTTAAAACAGATGAACAAGGGATGTGTTTAGCTCAGAACTACAGTAGTTATGAAGCAGGCCTCCCCCGCTCTTCTCTGGAAGCCAAAGTCTGTCTTTAGTCATTTTTTTTTACATCGTCTTTCCCACCCCCACTCTGTGTGTGTAATGTCTCATGTTTTGTTTTTGTTTTTACTTGCTTTTCTGAGATTGGGTCTCTTTATTTTATTTATTTATTTATTTATTTATTTAATTTTTTTGAGACAGGGTTTCTCTGTGTAGCTCTGGCTGTCCTGGAACTCACTATGTAGACCAGGCCGGCCTTGAATTCAGAAATCCGCCTGCCTCTGCCTCCCAAGTGCTGGGATTAAAGGAGTGCACCACCACTGCCCTGAGAGATTGGGTCTCTTAATCAACCCAACTCTCATTAATTTTTCAGAGCTAGATATCCAGCAAGCCCTAGGGATTCTCCTATCTCTCCTCTCTCAATCTAGGATTACAGGCATGCAACATCATGCCTTACTTCTATGTGGGACCCGGGGATCTGAACTCAGGTCCTCATGCTGATGGGGCAGACACTTTAGCAAGTAAGACATTCCCCTTGTTTCCTTTCATGTTCTTTTAAAACTGCCTTCTTCTATTCCTCTTCATCCACATTTTTACCTCAGGAATCCAGAGGTACATGTCATTTGTTCCAGGTCCTTGTTCTAGAAGAAGGCTTCCTGCTTTCTCCTTTCTGCCTCCCTGTGGTACTAGCCAAGTCTACAAGCCCTTTGACATCTCACTGTCATCTCTTTCCAACCTTCCATAAGGTATCAAACCCAGGTGATACATTCATGACTTACAGAGAATTAATAGGTAACCTGACTGTCAAGGACAAGAAAACAAGTCAGAGACCAAATTAGCAAAGCCTGTGTATTTATAAGCCACAGCTGTAGAGGGACCATGGCTGTCACTTTCCTGGCAGCAGGTGGTTGAAAGGGCTTGCAAAGATTTGTAGTTAAAAATAGGAAGTCCTAATATAGTCTCTGATGGGTGAGCATTCAGGGTGGCATTCTGATCTTTCTTTTCTCCACTTTGAGACAGGTTCTCATGTGTCCCATGTTGGCCTTGAACTTTCTGATCTCACGAATGTGCAAGGGTTGCAGGTGTGTAACACCATGCCTAGCTATGAGATACTGGGAATTGAAGCCAGGGCCTTGTGCATGTTTGGAAAGCAGTCTACAAGGTGGGCAACATACCAAGTCCTTGCTTAAGTAATTCAACATTAAAGTAGGCTGATAATGAATTCATCAAGACCCCCCGCCCCCCAGGGCTGAGAAATGACCAAAATTATTTTTAAAATGTAATATTCTCTCTAACTGTGTATGGGATGAGATTTTATTGTGCTTTGTAGTATGTCCCCCAATCCCAATCCATTGTCTTAAGGGAGCTAACACGCTTTTCTTATTATTCTTCATAAGTACGCTGTAGCTGACTTCAGACGCACCAGAGGAGGGCGTCAGATCTTGTTACAGGTGGTTGTAAGCCACCATGTGGTTGCTGGGATTTGAACTCATCACCTTCGGAAGAGCAGTCGGTGCTCTAACCTGCTGAGCCATCTTACCAGCCCCCGGAGCTAACACTCTTAAGATCCCAAATGTGAAAGGGGTACCCTAGAGCTAGCTCCTTTCAAGACCCTTTGTTTAAACAGCAGGACAGGGATCAGCCACTGGCAGACATTTTCCAGATGTCCCAGTTTCTCAATCACTGCCAGAATGATTCTTTCTGCAAATGGTAGGTATCATTAGAGCACACACACACACCACCAAAGGAAGCTGGTTTTAGTCACAGCTCAGTCTGGGACCTCCTGTGAACGCAACAGAGAAACTGTAATCAGGTGTGCAGAAACTAGAGGGGTTTTAGTTACAGAGTAATCAGAAGTTTCCCCACCCAGATGCCTAAGGAATGCAAATGAGTGACAGGAGACCAATAAACAGATGTCTCTGTTGTCTGTGAATTTTACTGTGGAGTAAAAAGAGAGGTTACGGTGTAAATCAGAACAGACAGCCCACACAAATTTTACATTACTTGTAAACATCACTTGTTAACGAATATTCTTGCTCTAGCATCTTGCTGTATTCCAGTTACTTAGAACTGTTCTTGCTTTCCTCAGAGCTCTCAAGTCTGTGATTGATTTTTCTAGTTGGGGCCAATTGAGGTGGAAAGCCCATTGCGAATTTAGGCAGCACCAATCCATGGGCTCTGGACTGAATAAAAACGAGAAAATGAGCCGAGCACAGAGCTCACCCCTCTCTGCTTCCTGATTGGAGATGTGATGTGAGCAGCTGCCTCGGGTTCCCACTGCTACTATTTCCTGGCCAGGACAACTGTACCCTCAGACTGAGCCTAATAATCATTCCTTGCTAAATCTGCTTTTGTCAGAACAATGAGAAAAACAACAGCTACAAGTGCCAGTGAAACACTGTATGTGAGATAGTCTGCTCAGTTACTATTTAAGAGCCTTTTGGTTTCATCACATGGGTCAAGGTCAAGAAAGAGAATTAGTTGAAATTATACTTCACTGAGCACCTAATATGTGCTGGACTCTTTCTTCTCTGAGTTGTTACAACTTGGCTTCTTATTCTTTACAATAATCTATGATATGCCTGACAGTATTATTCCTATTTTACAGATGGAGAATCTGAGGCACAGATCATTAGGCAGCTCTGTGGAGTGCATACAGGTAGGAAGGACAGAGGCCACACCATACCTGTGTGGTTTAGGTGCTCAAAACCCCTTTAGCCTCATTATATTCTTTCTTTGCCATCAGCCTTTGTGAAAGGACACATTCTATCTTCATGTCTCATCCTTTTCCCATTGGTAATAGAAAAAACTTAGTCAAAAGAATGTCACAAAGACGTACATAGCTGTGGCCTCTTTCCTTTCTTTGGAGACAGGTGCGATGGTGTGTATATGCTTGGCCCAGGGATTGGCACTATTAGGAGGTGTGGCCTTATTGGGGTAGGTGTGTCACTGTGGGGGTAGGCTTTAATACCCTAGTCCCAGTTGCCTGGAAGTCAGTCTTCCCTTAGAGGCCTATAGGTGAAGATGTAGACCTCTCATCTCCCCTTGCTTGCTCCCACCTTGATGATACTGTATTGAATCTATGAACCTGAAAGCCAGCCCCAATTAAAAGTTGTCCTTATAAGAGTTGCTTTGATTATGTTGTTTATTCACATGATAAAACCTTAACTAAGACAATAGTAAGACAATAAGAAGGGACACTGGAAGGCAGCATAGTAAGGGAGATGTGACTTTTGAAATCAGATGGCCATGGGATGATGCCTACAGTAGATACATCTGTGTTCGACTGAGACTCTTTGGTTACTGCTGGCTGAGTATGTGACTGTGGACACAATACTGTCTACACCTGTAAGGTAGGTATAATCATATGTGTCTCCAGGTTGTCATGAGATTTCAAAGAGCCTACATATGTAAAGTTCCTGGTACATGGGGAACATTTTGAATGCAAGTCCCTTACTTACCATTTCCTTTTCTCTGTACAGAATTCAAAAGCAGCATCTAGGAATACACCAAAATTGTACAGAGTACCTCTAGATACAAATAAATGTGAAGAAGATTACTGACCCCCACCCCACACTATTTCTTTCTAGAATCTTCTTCCTCTGGGAGAGATTGTAAAGTTCCTAACGATGGAAAAGAATGCTGAGTGAGGAGTTGGGAGATGACTCCTCTCATCTGGTCCCCAGGTGAGGCCCTGAGCTTGACCCCCAGAATCTACTTTAAAAAGCTACTTATGTGTGTGCTTGTAATCTCAGTGCTGGGGAGATATGGACAAGTGGGTCCTATGGGCTAGGCCGATGAGCCAGCCTGGCCTACCTGTTAGTCTAGTTTGTGAATCTCAGGCCAGTGAAAGACCCTGACTCAAAACACACAAAACAAAACAAAACAAAACCCCAAAATAACCAACCAACCAACCAACCAACCAACCAACCAAAAACCCTGGAAAAAAACCTGAGGAATAAAAGACTGTCCTTTGATCTCCACATACGCAGGTACACACAGGTACATGATACAAGCTAGGGAATTCTAAGAAGAGGAAACCTCTACTGAGAAATGCCTCTGTCAACCTGGCCTGTAGGCATGTCTGTGGAAGCTTTTTCTGGATTAGTAATTGATGTGGGAGGGCCCAGCACATTTTGTGTTATCAGAGCCCTGAGCAGGTGGTCCTAGGTTGTATAAGAAAGCAGGCTGGGCAGTCCATGAGGAACAAACCTATAAGCAGCATCTCTCTTTTGGGCTCCACTTCCACTCCTGTCTTTAGGTTTTTGCCTTGATTTCCTAACCTGACTTCCCTTCATGATGAACTGTAAGCTATAAGGTGATACAGACCTTTGCTTCAAGTCGCTTTTGGTCATGGTGCTTAGCATAGCACTAGAAAGAAACATTGAACACACTCATACATGTAAACATGCACATATGCACACAGCATACCTATAAAAGAATACTTAGCAAGGTGCTCCTTTGTTAGTCACGACGTAGCAAAAACATAGCTCTTGGCTGTGGCTGTTTCAGGAGCAGAGGAAGCCGCCTGGCCTTTGGGCTGGCCTTCTCCTCTGACTGACATGTAGAACTTGCTCTTTGGAGTTTCTGGGTCACAAATGAACTAGTGAATCAAATACTGACTGTGCCTCTGGAAAAGCTTGTTTAGAATCTATGCCTAACATGGGAACAAGTGTTCTTGGAGGAATGTGTGAGGAAGATGAATTCACCACGCTGTTGAAAACTTTCTTCAGTAATGTTGCTTGTGAATACCTGCTGAAGCCAGAGTAATTAAGATAATAGTGCATCCGGAATACCCAAGATACAATTCATAGACCACATGAAGCTCAAGAAGAAGGAAGGCCAAAGTGTGGATAGTTTGGTCCTTTTTAGGACAGGGAACAAAATACCCATGGGAGGAGTTATAGTGACAAAGTGTGGAGCAGAGATTGAAGGAAAGGCCATCCAGCAATTGCCCTACCTGGGGATCCATCCCATACACAGTTACCAGACCCCCACACTGTTGTGGACGCCAACAAGTGCTTGCTGAAAGGAGTGTGATATAGCTATCTCCTGAGAGGCTCTACCAGTGCCTGATAAATACAGAGATGGATGCTCTCAGTCAACCAGTAGACTGAGCACAGGGTGCCCAATGGAGGAGCTAGCTATAGAAAGGACTCAAGGAGCTGAAGGGGTTAGCAGCCCCATAGAAGGAACAACAATATAAACCAACCAGTACCCCCAGAGCTCCCAGGGACTAAACCATCAACCAAAGAGTACACATGAAGGGACCCATGGCTCCAGTCCCATAAGTAGCAGAGGATGGCCTTGTCAGACATCAATGGGAGGAGAGGCCCTTGGTCCTGTGAAGGCTTTATGACCCAGTGTATGGGTATGCCAGGGCCAGGAAGTGGGAGTGAGTAGGTTGGTGAGCAGGGGGAGGGGGGATAGTATAGGAGGTTTTCAGAGAGGAAACCAGGAAAGGGGACAACATTTGAAATGTAAATAAAGAAAATATCAATAAAAATGTTTTTTATAAAAAGGATAATAGAGCATTGCTTGTTCACTGGCCTACCATTAGCCCTCATATAAGAGCCATCATGAACTTCAGATTTTAGTGTGGGATTACTGATACCATGTTAACTTTCCATATTCTTTACTTTCTTTAATAATTACATTGCTTCAGATAGTTTTTGCCACTGGCTGGGCCCTCCCACATCAATTATTAATCAAGAAAATGCTTCCACAGACTTGCTTCCAGGCCAGTCTGACAGAAGCATTTCTCATTAGAGGTTTCCTCTTCTCAGATGACCCTAGCTTGTGTCAAAGGAGCATACTGTATGTCATTTCCAAAGTTTCAGAGAAACTTTCCGTTGTCCTGAGAGACTATTATAGGAGAGGTGAGTGGCCTTTTTGCTTAGCATTAGTGCCCTTTCTTGTGTTGAAAGTGGTCTAAATGTAATTTGTAGATTGTGTGCTTTGAGGAAATAGAGCTTTCTGGGATAAAGATTAAACTAGACACATGATGACTTTTAACTTCTTGGCCATGATGATTCAATTAAGGAAGGGGTTTCAATTCCCACCGCACACATAGCATCTCACAACTATTTGTAAGTCCAGTTCTAGGGGATTTGAGGCCCTCTTCTGGCTTCTATGGCATGGTATACACATGGTACAAAGATATACATGTAGGTAAACATCTATATGCATAAAATAAATAAATCTTGGGGCCTGGAGAGATGGCTCTATGGTTAAGAGCACTGGTTGCTCTTCTAGAAGACTCACACTCAATTCCAGCACCATATGGCCCCAAACTGTCTGTAACCACAGTTTCAGGGATCACATACCTCCTTCTGGCCTTCATGGGCACCAGGCTCACATGTAGTAATATACATATATGCAGAAGCAACACTCATATACATATAAAATAATTAAAATATTTTTTAAAAAGCAAAAGGAAGATGCCAGAGACCAAAGTCAGGTTGATACCAATTACTAGGGTCCTTCCCAGGACTGTTGGGTATGGTTTTTGTGGGACACATGTTCTATTATCTACTGGATTAGTCATTGTGACAATGGGTGTGCAAACTTCTCTCCCATTCTTAAGGATCTTGAGGACCAAACTACTAAGAGTGGAAAGAGCTCAGTCCCCAGTGCTGATGATAGTGGGCTCTGGAACAGATCATAATTAATTCTTCTATAGAGTTTTCAGTTTATAAAGGAAGTGATTTAGTTTTTTTTTTTTTTTACTTCAACTAGTTAGTTGGTATCAAGTTATTTGTCATTTGCAGCTGCTAAGAGTCTTGACTTATTATTTATTAATGTATTATTATTTAATATTTTACATTTATATATTTTTTAGAATTTCGTGTATCTATACTATGCATTTGATCATATCCATCTCCTGTTTCCCCAGCTCCAACTTCCCTAGATTCCCACAACACATTTTCTCTCCTTCAAGCCTTTCTCTTCCTCTTCCTGTGTCTTCCTCTTCTTCCTCATAACCCACTGATTCTGATCAGTGCTGCCGACATTTGCCTAGGTACAGGGCCATTCACTGGAGCAAAAGAAGCCCACCAGTGGCATAACCAGAGAAAACTGACTTTTTCCTATAGCAGACAACAACTTACAGTTGCTCATCAGCAGGGGTGGGGCTTCATGTGTCTCTCTCTCCTATCCATGCTGGCATTTGGCTTAATTTTATGCTAGTCTGCTGTAGACAACCACAGTTTCTGTGAACCACAGTTCATGTGGTGCTGTCGTGTTTATAAAATGGATTTCATAGCATTCCTACCTACTCCATGGCTCTTACATTCTTTCTGCATTTTCTTCTACTCTAATGGCTTGTTTAAAAGTTTAAATTTTCTGTGCTCCCTACTATTGGGAATTTCATCTATGATCCCTCCCTTTGATTCCTGACAGTCTCTTACCTCCCAGGTCTCTGGTGCATTCCAGAGGGTCTGACAGTAGGAAGAGGGAACTTACAGAGTCCACCTCCAGCAGAAAGATAGGGCATCAAGTGAGGGATGGGGTTGCCATCTCACAGTCACATCTCTGACCCATAATTGTTCCTGCCTGAAAGAATTACAGAGATGGAAATGGAGAGAAGCCTGAGGAAAAGAAGGTCCAGTGACAGGCCCAAAGTGGGATCAAGCTCAAGGGGAGGTCCCAAGGCCTGACACTATTACTGAGGCTATGGAGCACTCACAAAAAGGGACATATCATGACTGCTCTCTGAAAGACCAAACAAGCATCTGAAAGAGTCAGATGCAAATATTTGCACCCAACCAATGGACAGAAGGCTGAAAGAAGCTGAGGAGAAAGGTGATCCTGTAGGAGGACCAGCAGTCTCAATTAATCTGGACCCCTGAGATCCAAACACTGGACCACCAAACAGGCAGCATACATCAGGTGATATGAGGCCCCAACACACATACAGTACAGGACTTCTGGGTCTGTGTGCATTCAGAGATGATACACCTAACCCTCAGGAGACTGAAGGCCCCAGGCTGCTTAGAGGTCAGGTGCGGTGGGGGGTTTGAGCATCCATGTGGAGATAGGGGTGGGGTGGGGAGGAGGTGTGGAATATGGAGCAGTTGGAGGGTGGATGGGGGGTAGGGAATGGAATATGGAGTGTAAAATAAATTAATTTTAAAAAAAGGAAAAAAAATTCTGTGCTCAAGAAAACTATAAAGAAAAATTGATCTTCCAAATGTTAAAGGGTATTAAGAATTGATTTTGGTAACTGCCTGGTCTTGTACAACTTTAACATAATTATTGTTTATGCAGGGTCATAAGGTCAACTGATATTTCTGCTTAAATAAAAAAAGCTTTTGTTTTTGTTTTGTTTTATAAGAGATGATTCACATCGTTGGGGTGGGGTGGGGGACAGACAAAAACAAGCATTTGGTGGTCACCTTCATTCATACACCTAACATCCAATTTCTATCTGAGCTATTCCAACTAATTTCAACCCAGGAATTAATGCTGCATCCAGCTTTCCCATGAGTCCTTTATAAACTTGCATTGCCTTTATAAACCCCTGAATGAGGTGGCTGGGAGCTACATTCAGGAATCCAGTGCCCTGGGTGTAGACCTAGAGCCAATATAAATAAAAACATCTTTGTTAAAATTTATTAATGGTCAGACTCATGAAATCTCTAACCGACCCCAGATCCATAACATTCGGGGGCTTGTCTGGGATTTGTGCTTTCAGCCAGATCCACTTTCTTTTTCTGGTGACCTTGGGCCTCTTGAGCCTCCCAGCATATTGGGAGATGAGAAATCAGATAGGTCCAGTATTCCGAGGGAGCCAGCATCAGGTTCTCAGTTCCTAGATTGTGAGAAAACAGGCATTAGAAAACCTCTGGAGGTACAGGTAAGAATCCTTGTTCTCTTAGTGTGCAATTGTGGGACTCATAGAAAATTTGGATGCAGCCTAATTCCGGAGTCAGAGGGACCCACCAGGATGCTGTTGGTTCTTATTGGAAAAGCTAAGGTGGAAATTGGGTGTGTGAGTGAAGTTGACCACCAAATGTTTGTTTTTGTCTACTTCCCCTTGACTGTGTGAATGTTTTGTCTGAATTTGTGTTTTCTGGTCTGTCCATAATTTTTTTTTCAGATGTGCAAGCCAGAATCCAGAGGTGAGGGAAAGAATGAAGGCTAGCTGCAGTGTACACATACTAACCCCCTCCTTACTGGCTGGTTTATCTCTTACCTTTCTCCTGCAGCATCCTCTGTCTATATGCAGGGCTTGAAATTTTCTAATCTTTAAGCTAACTCTGGTCCCTGCCCCTGGTTACTGGTTTTAGTTTTATGGGGGTTCATCTGTCTATTAAGAATGGATAATATTAAAATGTTGTTTTATGCTGTTCTATTTCAACAAAAAGCTGGCTGTGGGGTTGGGTTATGGCTCTCCCTCCTCTATACCCAAGCATGCTTGTTTAAAAGCTTCTTCCAAAATCTCTCTCCCATGTCAGGCAGGCCACCTCACTATATGTCAGGGAAAAGAGAGCAAAAACAAAACAAAAGAATAAATTATCCCCAGTGGGGATTACTGCCATTCGCTTCATATCCTTTTTCAGTTACATTTAATTCTCTAAATTTTTTGCTAAAATATGAACCTTATCTCAAGATTTGTAAGACTATTATAATAAACTTTCTGTACATAAAGATTTGTAAGTTTGTTGAGTATGCTTACAAATCTGCAAAATTAATCTAAAATGTATAGAAACAAGGTTGATAGCTGAAAATCTATACACAGGTAATTTAATTTACTACAGTATACTATATGCATAGTTTGGATTAAGCTCTTGACTAAAAGAAATGGATATTTTTAAATAACAGTGGATCTCTAAGATATTCTTGATTAAGATGAATTTTTCTGTAGTGATGCTTGTCCTGAGAGTAAGAATAACAAATGAGATCAAAATGATAAAAATGAGGTTTATATTAGAAGTTGGGAAATAACACTGAAAAGGTTATGGTAATTAAAAATGTAATAATTTTACTCTTCAATTAAGGACATTTAAATAAGGTTTGTTTTCTGTGTTCAATAACTCTCAGCTTCCCCCCCCCCCCTAAAGGCTAAATAACAGGTCTTCTGGATGTCAGTTTTATCATAGAATTACATCATGGGTTAAACCAAATGTTTGTTTTTCAAATGTTTTCAACATTCATTGAATCTGCAAAACTCAGTGCTTTGATATATGCAAAGAAGTTTCTAGCAATTTTGCCAATTCTGGTTTTTACTTTAAATAATATTCTCAATCTCTCTATGACCTACATTTATGAACTGAAGTTTTATTTTGGTACTAAAAGACCTTCAATTAAAAAATTGTAATTTTTTAAGGTTAATTAGGATATGCAGGTTAATAGTCACCTTATAAATGGTCAGTTTTTTTTGACCTGATCAGAACTGTGCTTGTAGCTATGCTAAGAATATATGTAGTTCACTGACAGGGATTATCTCTATTTAACCTTCTCTATATGTCTTCAAGGTTAAGCCTAAAACAAATAACTTAAAACAAAGTTTATTTAAAATCACATGAACTTAATAGATGGCCTTCAAAAATTCTTCAGATATCTGCTGATTTTGACATTTAAAGTATTTAATGAAAAAGGCTTCCAGTGATAGACAAAATGTGAGCTCCTAGAGGCAGCTCTAAGGTCTCTTCCAAAGAAGAGGTCTCTACCTGGACTGTGGCAATAGTAACCAACAGGTGAAACTGCCCCACACCTCTCCTGCCTCTAGGATACTGCCAAGACTGTGTTGTTGTGTGACACTAGAGAATTGACTGTCTCTGCCTTGCCAAAATGTACCAGTTTCTCAAGTTTGTCACCCACATCAAAGTCTCTGATCTCTTGGGTCTGGCTGATGCTGCCTTGTGTGGCAGTTAAAGAGTTACTGCTCTCTCTTGTGACGTGAGACTGAAGTCACTCCTCCTCCACAGAGATTCTTGAGATTGACTGAGGAAGAGCCTAGGGTTATAGTCCAGGTGGCTGATAAGTGTGTTATTTTACTTGATACAGAGACCATTTGGTTTATCCTGTTCAAATGTATTCTTCTCTAATATCTGATGGTGTTGTAGCTTTATTAGTTGAGCAATAGCTTCATAGTCAATGCATTTTATATTTGCAAATTGGGTCTTGCTTTTTCTTGTGCTATTAGGTCTCCTGGTGAGAAAGGCAAACTCAACAAAACAGGTTTCAATGTAGCTTTTTTACCTATTCTTCCATTTAAAAGAACTTGCTTTGCAATGACTGTTCTCATAATCAACCACTTATGTCTTATGTTAAATGATTGAGTGGAAAAGAAGAAAGGTTTGAGGTTTATGCAAGTTGTAGGGTCTGAAAAAAATCTTTCTTTCTTTCTTTCTTTCTTTCTTTCTTTCTTTCTTTCTTTCTTTCTTTCTCAAAAGCAAAGAGGGTTTTATTCTGCATAAGTCCAACATTCTGGGGTCTACCATCTACCCAGATGAGCTAGCAGGTCTGATTTAAAGCACATTAGGGGAATTCTGGGGAGGGAGTAGGTTATCTTTTTCTTAATCATGTTGGCTCTATCTCTAGGGACATTCCAGAACCATTGCTGCAGTGTGATGGGCTGGAAACTGATACTGGGGAAGTCTGGAAACTGTTGTTGGAGAAGTCTGGAAACTGTTGCTGACTCCTTGCTTTTCCCTGATGGTAGGGCAGCTTCTGATGGCAAGGCAGGTTCTGAATGGCTTCCTGAGGCCTGGGGCTCTTTTGAGCAACTGACTTGGCTGGACTTGCCCAGTTATTGGAAACAGAGGTTTAGGCCTAGTCTCCTGAATTGCTAATTTGAAGCCAGTCATGGAGTCGTCCTGTCTCATTCTCCACTTCAGTAATGGGCCATCTTGAGTCCTTGAGATGTTTCTTCAGCCTGGTATTGTTTGGGAATCATCAATTGAATGGTGGAAATATATTCTTTACCAAACTTAATTAAAGCATTGATTATGCAGGGACTGTAAGTGGAGGCTAACATCAGTAGGGTAAAAGAATTGGTCATGGCAGAGTCAAGGGTGGTCAGCCAAAGAGACCAGTTGAAGAGGGTCTTATAACAACCCTGAGACCGTTCTCTTTTTACACCTCTCTCCTGTAGCCTCTTGCTGAGTAAGACCATGGATTCTTTGACCAACCCTGAGTGGTAAACATAGAAACAACATTCCTCACCCAAGTCTGCACAGTCTTTCTTGCTGGAGAAACAGCAAGTCTAGGCCTATTCTATTCTGTAAAACTACTTTTGCCAGGGAAGCTGGGGAATCCTGCAGGGCTGTGATGGACTTTTCCATCTCCTGTATATCTGCATCTATTGCCATCTGTAGGGCCTTATAATTTTTATCTTGGAGTATTAGGGTTAAGGCCCCTATACTAGGAGCTCTGACCAGCCCTATACTAAGGAAAGAACCTAGTAATACAACAGATTTTTTTTTCCACAGGATTTTGTTGAGAGGTCTGGGGTTTATGTACAAGAAAGGAAATAGTGCATATACAAAACAAAGGGCCCCTGCATTCCCTTCCAGGGTCAGAGCCCAGTAGGGAATTGAACAAATAGTCTACGAAGATCCTCTGTTGCCTGTTCCCGGGCCAGAATCCACCTAGCTGAGGAAAGGTTCGACTGCTGGCACATCCTTCCTGTAGCAACCTTGGAGCTGCTACAGGCAGTGCCTCTGCTCTTCAGTCAGTGGGAAGACCGTGGGCAGGGTGGGGGGTCCAGGCCCTTCCTTTCATTGTTTGGAGCAGGAAGTGCCCATCCAGAGGGTGGCCACCAGGGTTCAGTTGCTCCCACTGTCACCCATTCTCCATGTCAAATGTTAGCCCTTCCCTTTCCACTTTTGAAAGCCACAGGTCTCTCCCCACAACTCTTTGGTTTTAAGGAAGTGGAGCAAGAAGCTCCTGCAAGAAGCCCATGGGGCAATGCAGGAGAAGCAGCTGGCTCAGGAAGTCAAGAACCTTGAAGCCAAGGTGGGTGGGACCAAGGCTCTAGGAGAACAGAACACCACCACCACCCTGAAGACTCAGGTAGCACATGCAAGAAGGCCAATGGGCCTGACACTGCTCCTCTACCCCCTTTTAACAGGGCTTAACATAGTGGGCCCAGGCAAAGAAGGGCTTTACTCTGGGAGATTATCCAATATTGGCAGAGTTCAGGGATCCATTAGTCTGGATACTCTCTAAACCAGAGCTGACTGTGGAACTACAAAGCAGGGGTGGGGCGATGAGGGGATCTGTATTTCTTCTTGGATGTACATGCTCCTCCTTTTACCCCACTAAACCCTAGGAAGAGGGGCTGTGTCCTCTCATGAGCTGAAACTGAAAGTGGCTTTTCCCAGCCCTGAATTGATCTGTCAGGAAATAAAGTTGAAGTCTGGGGGCAAAGTGCACCATAGGTGAGCATTAGGGAAATGCCAGACCCCTACAGACCTAGTGCCCACAGTGGCACAGGGACAAGCCAGACTCAGAGCTGTAGCAGCTGCAGCTTGAACAACACAGCCTTCTGCTGGGCTCTGGGCCCACTGTCCAGATCTGCAGGATTCTGAGAATTAAAGTACTTCTGCCTCCAGGAGGATCTCAATGGGGATCTGGAGCCCAAGGTGGGCTACTGGGTGGTTCAGCACTTCTGGTTTGGCTGTGAATGACCATGGGTTGGTGGTTGAAGCCGGTCAGGGACCCTAGCCTTGAGGGCTAAAAGTTTGACTCATCATGGTAGGCTTTATCACAGAAGAAATGTAAGCCTCGCTTGGCAGTATGTGCCATAAAAGGGACACTCTTCAACACTGTGGTGATGTCCTCAGTGGTTCCATCCTTCCCCTTGTAAACAGGCCAGTGTTCCTTAGCTTGGTGTCACCTCAGCTCTGGAATTAGCTCCTGACCTCAGCAGATTTTTATCAGATGGTTTGGAGGTGCTAGCTAGTTGAAGACATCCTCCCCAGAGTTATAAGTCACTCTGTGTACAAGCTGTACTAGAACATAAAAACCACTCGGTCATATTTACAACCAGGCCATAAATGCATGGAGTAAGCCCCAAAGGACAAGTCCACCAAGCATTCTCTGGCAGCAGCATGTATCCTGCAACAGTAGGAGTTACAGTTAAGTTTCAAAGGTAGGAATAAGCTGGGGGACCTTATTTCCAATGCAGAGCTCCTGTCCAGTAGTCAACAGTTCTGTGCTAAGTCTGAGGCAAGAGGAGTTAAGAACTGGCTGTCCAATCAGACTTCTTCCATCCACTGTGAACTTGATGACAAGGTTGTTGCATTGCCTCCTGGGAGTACCCAGATAGTAAGGGGGTTTCCAGTTTATCCATTATTGTAGTATTAACGTGGGAGTGGTATATCCATGTCCTGATCCTGTTTCTTTAACAGCCATAGGCATTGTCAGGATCACAGTATGAGGTCCTTTCCAGTGAGGTTCCAGAATTTTGCAGTTATATCTCTTAATCCAGACTCCATCACCTGGTTCAAAGCAATAGAGGCTATGGGGAGAAGCAGACACATAAACCTGGCAGATGGCAGGCCAGAGTTGCTTAAAGGCTCAGATTTAACGTATTAATCAATGGAGTTATGATAAACTATTAATCTGGCTCTGTTAAAGCACTGACTTCTATAGACTTAAGCTCAAGTTTAAAAATTTCCTTTGGTTATTTTCCAAGTATAGACTAAAAGGTGAAGTGGAAATTTCTGGCTTCTTTGGAGACACAGTTAGGCCATCATGATAGTTTGCTGGGGCAGACAGGTAAAAGGGTGTTTTGCTGAAGCTGACTTGTGAAAGGATGCATAGTATTTAGAAAGAATACAAATATGACCACAGACACTCGGACAAGGCTGGTGCCTTGGTTCGCCTTGCAGGGATTTGCTAGTCGCTGCTGCGGCTGCTCTGGCAATGGTTAGTCTTGCACCAAGTTGCTGATCTTCTCTTGTAATGACTTTGCAGACAGTGACTCACCAAAAGAACTTCTTGAGATATTCTGGCAGTTTCTTGCTACTTCCATGGACTTGCATCAATCTGGAGGAGCCTCTCGCTTTATTCTGGATTGAGCAGTTCTGCTGATTTACGTGTGGTGTCTGCCAAGTAGTCTGGACTGAAGCTTCTGATTTGTGTTTGGTGGTTTACTAGTAGACTGAACTGCTGATATGCTGACAACAAAGATTGGAATCACCCTAAAGAACTATTTCTAAATAGGTCCTCTCCCCCTGGGCCCCAATAACCTTTCCTTTCCACTACCTCTGGTGGGTGGTGGGCTAGAAGAGAGGTTAAAGCGTTTAAGAACCCTTATGTCTTAGTTAGGATTTTACTGCTGTGAACAGATACCATGACCAATGTAAGTCTTACAAAGAACAACATTTAATTGGGGCTGGCTTACAGGTTCAGAGGTTCAGTCCATTATCATCAAGGCGGGAGCATGGCAGTGTCTAGGCAGGCACAGTGCAGCAGAGCCTTCATCTGAAGACTGCTAGTGGAAGACTGACTCCCTAGGCAGCTAGGGTGAGAGTCTTAAGCCCACACCCACAGTGACACATCTATTCCAACAAGGCCACACCTCCAAATAGTGCCACTCCCTGGGCCAAGCATATTCAAACTGTGACACCTTATTAAAGTAGGTTTTGAACAATATCTAAGACAACAGAAAGGTGCTTCTTGTTGTGCTAAAAAAAAATCTCTGTCTTATCTGTATATATCCACTCCTCTGGACAGAGGAAAGTGAGTTAATGGTTTTAATTCAAAATAAACTTTTGGGTCCTAAAATTTTATTATGACTCAAGGAATGGTTCTACTGATTTTTCTTCATGTGGATTTCTGCACAGATTACAAACAGTGTTAATGCTAACATATTTAAAACTTTTATGTTTTTTTTTGCAAACTTTTAATTCATGTAAGCTTCAGGGAGTCCTGACTTGGATCCATCTATCACAGGTCAAATGGAATCCAGATAAGGACTCCTGTCAATCAACAGCTTAAGCTTCCCCCCCCACTCTTTATTCCTGGGGAAGTTCTAAATGTAAGACTTTTCCTTTAAGTTCTTAAACTTTAACTCCTGTCCCTAGTCTATATCTGTCCTAGCCGATTTCCACTCTGCTGACAGACAGTATCCAGGAATCAGCTACGAACTCCAAGCTGCTCCAAACGGCTGTGAACCTTAGACTTGTTGAAAGCTGATGTGACCTAGTCCATCTGATGTGATCGCTGCCTGACTCTTCAGCTGAGTCAGCAAACCAGATGCTTCTGATGAGTGCTCCCCACTGCCAGCTGAGTCAGCAAACCAGATGCTTCTGATGAGTGCTCCCCACTGCTAGCTGAGTCAGCAAACCGATGCTTCTGATGAGTGCTCCCCACTGCCAGCTGAGTCAGCAAACCAGATGCTTCTGATGAGTGCTCCCCACTGCCAGCTGAGTCAGCAAACCGGATGCTTCTGATGAGTGCTCCCCACTGCCAGCTGAGTCAGCAAACCAGATGCTTCTGATGAGTGCTCCCCACTGCTTAAAACCCCAACCCTTTCCCTTTGACAAGCAGTCTAGCCTGATGGGTCCTGACACCAATGTACTAATTTCAGCTGAGAAGCAGTTACAGAAGAGAGTACCTTGCCCTTATCCTCAACCCAATGGTTGCTTTAAAGAAAACTGGGACCCAGCTGGAATGGACCACACCTCATCATCCTGACTACCTGGAATGCTGTCAAGGCAGAGCTAGTTAGTGCCTGGATACATCACTCACAGGGGATGATGGCTCAGTTGCAGAAAAATGGACCATAACCAATACCTCAAAGATCACTAAAGATAAGAATGATGCAGGTTTGTAGACTAGTAATGTTGTTTTATCTATGTTCCTTTCTGCTTTTTCACGGGATGTATGTTTATATCCCTCTTTAAGAGCAAATGCAAGCTTGTAGTAAATGTCTTACATCTCGCCCCGCTCCTTTGTCAAATTGCAATTCTTTCCTTCACCTCCTGGGTGAGACAGATTGGTTTGCAAATTCTGATGGATTGCATTCTTGCTTGCTTGTTGGGAAGATGCATCAGTTCCCAATATTCTGTATCTTGATAACCCTGTTTTCATAAATGTACATTTATGGTGGTCCAGTAGGGAGAAAATACATTTATGCACAGACACAGGCCCTTCCAGTCTCTATGTTCAGGGAAAAACATGCAATTCTCCTCCTCATATCTTCATAATAAGATTAGGGTTAGGAACAGCAGGACCCACTTTTGGCATCACTGGTACAATAGTGGCTGACATTAACTGCAAAAACCTAGGATGCCAAATATCTGTCTATATTTAAAAAATATATATCTATTGATAAGCTAGAGCAGGTTGACTCATTGATGAGGTAGTCTTACAACATGGCTGGGTGCTTGATCTGCTTTCTATAGAACAAGGAAGTTACTTGGCTTTAGGGAGAAGGCCCTAAGTGGAAAATATGTTTCCCATTCTCATTGTCAGACTTTTCCTGGCTAATACTTATACTGTTAGCTGTTTAAGGCCCTTAGCTCTCCTCTTCTTGCAGATAATTGCTGGCCCCTCTATCATTAATGCCTTAACCAGATATATAAATTCCTGCTTAGGAGCTGTTAAGCTGATGGTCGTTAAGTCCTTGTATGAACAGGTACCCATTATGGAGTCAAACACTTGACTCAGGGTTTAACTCATGGTGAAGAGGGGAATGTGATGGCTAACTTTAAAAGTTTAAATTTTATGTGCTTATGGGAACTATAAAGCAAAATTAGACTTCTGAATGATAAGGGATATTAATGGTTGTTTCTTTTTGTAATTGTCTGGTCTTGTACAACTTTAAACTGTTGCTTACACAAGGCCATAGTTCATAATGTCAACAACTGTTTCTGTCCCAGTAAACAAAAAACTTGCTTTCCAGGAAATGGCCTTGTACTTGCACAGAAGAATAGAATGTACCTTTTTGTTCTTTGCCTTTATAGACCCCTGACTGAGGTGGCTGGCACTACATATGTGAATCCCGAGTCTTGGGTGTAGAGATGGTATCATGAATAAAAGTCTCTCTCTCTCTCTCTCTCTCTCTCTCTCTCTCTCTCTCTTCAAGACAGGGTTTCTCTGTATAGCCCTGGCTGTCCTGGAACTCACTTTGTTGACCAGGCTGGCCTCGAACTCAGAAATCTGCCTGCCTCTGACTCCCGAGTGCTGGGATTAAAGGCGTGCGCCACCACGCCTGGCTTAAAGCCTCTCTTTGTTAAAATTTATTAGTGGTCGGACTGGTGAATCTCTGAATGACCTTTGACGTGTAATACCACCATGTTCTATGGGGGTCTTATGAGGATGTTAATATACATGCTTCATCTAGGGCTAAGCACTCAGTTACTTGTTCTCAGCATCTTGACACATTACTTTTTATTAGAGTCATAAATATATCCATCCATCTGTCTGTCTGTCTGTCTATCTGTCTGTCTGTCTGTCTGTCTGTCTATCTATCTAATGTGTATATCTATGTATGTTCATATTCATTTTCTATATTGCGTACTTGTACAGGTAGGTCAAGTGTACATTAATACATACGTTTGTAGAGACAGAAAACATCTGTGGGGTTCATTCTTCAAGTGGATATTAGCCATAATGTAAAGAATAACCATAAGACCCAGAGAAGCTAAATAACAAAACGATCTCAAGGGGGATGCATGAATCTTCTTATGAAGGGAAAACTGAATAGACATTGCAGGTGGATGAGGGTGGGGGTGGGGATGAGAATATGGGGGGTCAGATCTGGAGGAGGATGGAAAGAGAGAGAGAGTACTGAGATAGACAACTGGAATTGGGGTAGGGGAGGCATTTCTAGGATTAGCAAGAAGTTTAGTACAATGGAAACTCCCAGAAATCTACGAGGGTGATCCTAGATAAGACTCCTAGAAATGTAGGACACAGAGCCTGAACTGGTCATGTCCTGTAACCAGATAAGACTTTCAGTGGAGGGATTGGGACACCAACTCAGCCACAAAACCTTTGATCTAAAATTTGTCCTGCCTACAAAGTGTGCTGGGTAAAGGTGGTGCAGAAATTGTAGGAGTGGCCAATCAATGACTAGCCCAGCTTGAAAGTCATGGCATGAAAGGGAGCCTATCCTTGACACTGCCTGGAAGGCCAGAGCCCAGAGGATGGATAGAGATGGAGGAAAGAAGCAAACATGACTGACAAAAGGTCAGTGAAATGATGGAATGATTCCTAATGATATTCTGCTATATTCGGATTGCCTGGTCCAATTGTCATTAAAGAAGCATTGCCCAGCAATTGATGGAAACATACAGAGACTCAGAGCCAAACATGAGGCAAAGCTTGGGTAATCCTGCAGAAGAGGTAGAGGAGCATTGTAGGAGCCACAGGGGTCAAGGATATCACAAGAAAACCCACAGAATCAACTAACCCAGACTCATAGGCACTCAATTAGATTGAACAACCAATCAGAGAATCTGAATGGGACTGACCTACGCCCTCTGCACACGGGTTACTGTTGTGTAGCTTGGTCTTTTTGTGGAACTTCAAACACTGGGATCAGAGGCTGTCTCTGACTCTGTTGCTTGTTTTTTTTTCCTCATACTGGGTTGCCTTGTCTAGTTTTAATAGGTATCAAGTATTACTTTAATTTGATATGCCATATTGGGTTGGTATCCATGGGAGACCTGCCATTTTCTAAATGGAAATAGAGAAGTTGAAGTGGGGGGAGGTGATGGAAAGATACTGGGAAGAGAGGAGGAAGGGACAACTGTGATTGGGATGTAAGATAAATAGATTCATTGGCCTGGAACTCACCATGTGGGCTAGGCTTGGATCAATGAGCCCAAGGAATCGTCTTGTCTTTTTCCCAACCTCCAGCAATGGGATTATAATAACAGGTCACATCCAGCTTTTTATGTGTGTTCTGGAGGTCAAAGGTATCAAATTCATATACTTTCAGGGCAAGTACTTTACTGACTGAGCCATTACAGCTGTTGAACATAAATTTAGACCTGAAAGGACAGAAGTAGATCATCTGCTTCAGAGACTGGTCAAAATTTTCCTAAAATGACAGATGCTGAACATTTTAGGTCTTATGGGCTATAAAGTCATTACTACAATCACTACATTTGGAAAACAGCCTTAGACAATGTGCAGGCAAATAACATGGTTCTATGCTTAAAGCACAGGTAAGGACCTATGTGCTTCAGTTTCACAACTCCTGATCCAGTTATATTTTTCTCATTTAACTATTGATGATGTCAAGTAGCCTGCTGAACACCAACCATTTCCTTCTTGGTCAAGCTGAGTGGAGGCCATTAACTTCTGACTTTCCTGGCATTTCTCTGCTACTATCCCTTAACCTAGCATGCTGATGTATGGCTATAGATAAATTAGCTTGTGAGAATGCAAAGGAATCATTTGTTCTCTGGAAGTTTCTGCCTATGAAACTATATGGGACAAAAGCCTTTTGAAGCTTGTTGAATGCCCATCTGTGCTCACCAAGGGGATTTACAGGAAAAGATGTGTTCTCTTAAGGTTATCATCTATGCACTTTCTGCAGTGAAGTTATTTTCATATGCTGTAGCAATGTTTCTTGCTGAATAACAGGATCAAGGACATCATCTATGTCTTTAATCAATTCCAGTCATCATCTGTGCTTATTTTCTCAGTCCCCTCTCAATCCCTTTTCTTCAGCTCCCTTTTGCAGACTATATTTCTCATGAAAATTTCCATTGGGACCTAGTCAATTCCTTGTTGAGATCTCTTTGATTAGTATATACCAGTGTGACGCCAGGAGAATTTGTCCTTGCTTCCTTGCACTATTCTCTTGATTGGTGACAGGGCAAGAAAGAGAAAAGGGGGGGGGATTGATTTTTGCACGAAGGGTCTCTCCAAATCCAAATCAGCGATGCTGGATTCTGCTTCTTTATCTATTTTTGGAAGATAGCCATAGTTGTGGAGTAGTTTATAAAGCTGTGTGACGGATTGCTGCTGTGTATGTGAACCTCATATGATACTGTGCATGAAGTGATAATTCAGACACATGCTAAAATAGTGTTCCAGGATAGGGGTGAGATACTGTCTGTTGGCATCGTGCATTGGAATACCAGCCTCAAGTTGGCTTGCAACAAAAACTACCCATATCATCACCATGGCCTTTAGAGAAAAAGGTTCTTCAGAAAAATGTAGCTTCTAAGGAGAAATCCACCATATAATCTAGAGACAGAAAGCTGTAATGTCTCAGATTAACAGATGAGGAAATGCCACTTCCAGATATTACAGGCATTTGTGCTGTGAGATGGTAATTTTATTTTATTTTATTTTACAATGAAGGCTGTTTTATTGTGGATATGAACTGTGCAACACGAGGGTCCATATATTCATGATGTATTTTCATCACATTTATACCCTCCCCCTCTCATGTTTTCCTAACACTCTCATCAGGTGGAGACACTTGACTTTAGGGAGACATTTAAGGTCTAAATAATAATCAGGGTCATTCTTGATTAGTAGTTCATTGATTAACTTCCTAGGAAGTTTATACAAAGAAATCAGGAAAAGTTGTTGTCTTTCTTTTTTCTTTCTTTTTTCTGGTTAGATTCTAAAGCTACATTTTGATGTCTTAATTTTATGGAAAAGTATATAAAAATTTCTTAAAACTGCTTCAGTTCTAAATAAAATTTTGGGGGTGGGTGGTTGTTGAGGTTGGGCTACAGGTCTTCTTCCATACTGATGCTGTGATATTCATTCAACTGCCATGTTTTCCATTATTATTATTATTATTATTATTATTATTATTATTATTATTATTATTTCTTGTCACTTTGGTCCGCATGCTACATGTGATCTGGGGAGCTTCAGTTTTCTGAGGCTCAGCTTTGAGTTTTGAGCTTTATTTTTTTAGAGACTATAGAATATAGGATAAAACTCAGTAGAAATGAGTAAACCTAGTCCATCAGGTAGCCAAGGGTAAAATTCCAGTGAGCACTAACTGCATCCTCAGAACTATGCTGTTGTCCATGTCCAGGTAACTGGGTTTTTACTTTTCTTAAGTTCATTACATCAATCCCTGCTGTTCCTGGATCTTGACTCTGGACCATCACATACCCTTTTAGGCCTCAGAAACTGCTACTCATTGCTTAGCCTTTTCTAGATCTCTCCTTACCTTCATGATAGGCACATGATAGAGTCTCTTCCTGAATGATGGTTTCTGGGAATTCTGCTCAGACTGGTCCCTTACCTCAACCTAGCCTTGTGTTGAAAACAACCCATGCCTGACTTATCTGCTGTGGGGCCTTATCTGCTTCAACCCTCCTTGAACACAAGTGCTCATTTGAAAGTCAGATCTGAATTTGTCATGAGATGGTAATTTTGAAGAGGTCTAAATAAATTCCAAGGGCCTTGTGTTGCAAAGAATTTAAAACAAGAAGTTGGCTCCTATTGTGTACCTAGTTCCCTCATAGTGAAGCAGTCTTTCCCGGAGGGAAACTTGGTCAGACTCAGGAAGTAAATGAAATTTACAGGGCTCAGGGCAACAACAAAACTCACAGTGTGAAGAAATTCCTGAAATTTACAAGATTCACAAGGCTCATAACCAAGGTTACATAGGCAGTAACAATGCTGGGAAGAAGAGACTTCCTAGCATGCTAAGCTGCCTGAGAGAACTACAGAGCACTCCAGGGATGCAGCCTTTCTGAGACCTCATCCATGGTGGGGAGGGCTCTCTGGTGATGCAGTTACCTTAGATTCTCTCATGCTTCAATAAATAACTCCAATCAACTCACTGGTTCACTGAACTAGACTTCAGTAGAACTTTTTTTTTTCTTTTTCTTTCTTTTTTTTTTTTTGTCTTTTGTTGGTGCTCTATCTAGACTGAAGAGACATTTATTCCTGTCTTCCCAGGAAAACTCACACAATAACTACATGGACGTGTAGACTAGTCAAATTTGAGATTCACAAAATCTCAAGACCTAAAGGAATACAACTTATACCAAAATATGTTATTTGTGCCAGAAGAGATTCATTTAATGATGTTACTGTAGACAACCCTGATGCATACAGTGGCACACAGCTTAATTCTAGCACTTGAGAGGCATAGGCAGGCAGATTTCAGTGAGTATGAAGTCAGCTTGGTGAAGTGGAAACTCCTGGATTCTTTGGAAAGTTAGTTATGTCAAATGATGTTTTGCTGGGGCACACAGATGAAAAGATGCTTTGCTAAAGCAGACACAAGTGAGAGGATGTTTTGCTAAAGCAAACACGTGAAATGTTGCATGATGTTAATAAGGAATATAAATATAACCCAACAGACAGTGGATGATGCTGGATGGCATTCGTACACCTTGCCGTTCCTTATTACTGGTCATTGTTTGTAGTAACTTCATAGAAAGAAACATACCAAAAAAGTTTGGTGTTTTGGCAGCCTTTTGCTGCTTCTCCAGACTCAGGCCAATTGGCAGAGTGAAATGGAAATTTTTGGATATGCCAGCTGATACAGACTTACTTGGAGTTTTGCTAAGACAGACACACTTGCATGGTGTTTTGCTGATGTAAGACCTGTGGGAAGACGAGTGATGTTTAGAGGGAGTATAAATAGGACTGAGATAGTGACATCTGGCTTCCATAGCTCGCTTTGCAATGCTTTGTTGGTCTTGTGTCTTTATCTACACTGATCTTCACTTCATTGAGAGAAGGACAGCAGAGAACTTCTCCTGGTTTCCCTGCTGGTCCTGGTTGCTCCTGTTGGCTCACGCTTGACTGTTTCTGCTGGGTTGTGCCACCACTGATGTTTCATATTTGGTGGTTGCTACTGGACTGAACTGCTGATACCCTGACACGGAAGATTGGAATCACCCCCAAAGAACTATTTCTAAACAGGCCCACTTCTTCCATATCCTAATAACCTTTCTTTTCCACTACCTCTAGTGGGTGGTTAGTTAGAAGGAAGGTTAAAGTATTTAAGAACCTTTATTAAAAGTAGGTTTTGAAAAATTAAATCCCACAGCTTGGTCTACATAGCAAGGACAGGGCTACATAGGGAGATGGTGTCTCACAAGACCAAATGGGGGTAACTAAACAAACATGTATCTTTTCAGAGTCACTGTGAACACTCTGTATCTGTGGTCATCTGGAAGGCAGACAACTCATTTTGTGTGTTTTTATGTGTTTGTGTGTATGTATATGTTCCTGAATGCAAACATGTGGGCTTGCATGTAGAGGCCACAAGCTGACAGCAGGCGACTCAGCTCTCTGCTTTTTTTCTTTTTGAATAGAATCTCTCACTGAACATGGAGCTTATTGACCTGGCTATGCTCCAGCCAGCAAGCCCCCACAGTTCCACCAATCTCAGCCTCCCCGGTGATAGGATTACAGGCATAGATGGCCACACCTAGCTTTTTCCAAGGGTGCTGGAAATATGAACTCATCTCATGCTCATGCATCAAGTTTGACAATCTGCTATTTAATTAGATTGATCAAAAACTGTGATGAGCCACCATTACATGTACAATTGCCTGAAGATATAGGATGGTAAGAAGTTGTATTTTTTATAAGCATAGGTTAAAAAAACCCCAACATTTCTCCAGACTGAGAAAGTTTTGATGTATTTATGATGACACATAATTTTTACACATAGAATAAGATACTGTGTGAACCTAAGGTGTTTTATATTTTAGAGCTCTGTGCTTAGAAACAGTTTTGGAGTGTAGCAAAGCCAGCTGGCAGGTATGCTCTATGTAAGGCACAGGAAATGTTATGAGTCATAAGTAAGCAACTCAAGCTTTCAATGATATCATCTGGGCTTCTCCAGAAAACACTTGGAAATAATGAAAATATAATGTAAGAGCTGAAGTGTACCACTTGCTTATTATGTACAAGGCTCTAAAGCAGGGGTTTTGTGTGATCCTCTGTAATCCACAGTGGCTCTCTGAGGAAGCACTGTCCGCACTCAACAGTGAGGAAACAGAGCTCCTGCCCTGCTCTTCAGCTTCCTGCTAGGGTGTGCATGTAGGATGCCAGCCCTGCAGGCTAACACAACTGGATGGCTATGAGTCACATTCCCTCAGCCTACATCCACACACTCTGGCCTCTTTTCCTTTAATATTCCACCATGAAGTGATGCAAACTAAAAGTAAACTTAAAAAGAAGTTAGTGGGGTCTACATTTGAAGAACTTTGTTTGATCAAGCAATGGAGCCTCCAGCTAACATTGTAGTTTGTGAAGTGCAGATGGAAGAGGCATGAAGATTTTTTTCCAAATGTACACACACACACACACACACACACACACACACACACACACACACATTTTCCCCAGATGATTAACTATGGCAGCTGGTAAGTAAAATATATTTGAATACCCATGAGTACAACCCATTGTAGCCTTATCTTCTGATTAAGCAACATATGTTCTCTGAGCTGCCAAGACACTCAGAATTCTGAATTTCTTAGATTTGGGTAGGTATTGGCCAGGTTTTCATGTATTTTTCGGCTACCAATGGAGTCTGCTTATCATGCACTTTCCTTTTCTTCTGACCTAGCTCCAAATCATATTGTTAATGTTAATAGTTTAAGCAATAGGATCTAGAATAAGTATCTGGATACAATAGTTTCTATAACTGAGTTAAATTTGATAAAAGAGTACACTGGCAAGCTTTCTGTAAATGTAGTAAAGTACCTGAGACAATCAACTTGCAGAGAAGAAAAGTTTATTTTGGCTCACAGTTTTGAGGTTTCATCCTGTGGCCTTGCATCCACTACTTTTTGGTAGAGGACTATGGCAAGATCACATGTAGGAACAAAACCATCTACACTGAGGCCATAGCAAGACAGGAAGGAAGTATCAGTCTCCACAATCTTCTCCATGACCTAAAGACTTTTTACTTTGTCCCATTTATTAAAAGTTCCTCAGTTTCCCAGTAGCTCTATCATTCAGAGCAAATTTTTAACAGACTGGCATTTGGGGATGTTCAAGATCTAAGCTATAGCAGAAACAAATGGAAAAATTTATGAATGTGGCTTGACTTAATGTCTCATGATAGCTCGCTTTCCAGGTCAGGTGAGTGACTTTTTCTGGCAGATGTAAAGTTAAAACCTGCCCCTGTGTTGATTTTGAACTCTACAGTACCAGAATTCATCTCTCTCTGCTTCCTGATTGCAGATTCTATGGGATTAGAAGCCTGTGGAGAATATTGGGGTTGCCAGGAGCTGGGGCTACTGCAACCCAAGAAAAACGTAGGGGTCCCCAGTATCAGTGGACTTCCTGTCCTGGGACCCCTTTTCTAGCAGTAAAGTCTGTAACAGTTCACTTTTATTTTTCTCCGAGACATTTTCTTGTTCTTTAATTCTGTAATTGCCAGAGAAGACCTACCAGCTAGCTGGTATCAAAAGTACTATCTAGTGTTAAAATAGTAGAGGTCTGTTCAGGCTCAGACCATATAAAACATAAACAAAAGTAGACTCTTGCAAAGTTACACATTTTACAAGACTTATCAGGGAGTCTTGTGGTCTTAACAAACACTGTCCAACCATAGGAAGCAAAGCTATTTTCACTGTAGTTTGGGATGTAGACCAGCTACATGGTAGCTTTTTGCAATGACCAGCTCTGGGATTTGGAGGGTTAGCTTCACTACAGTGGCCTCAGGTTTTAGCTCATTCAGCCTTGCTTGGTATGCTTGTGAAACACTTTGCCTGCCTCCACCCATAGCTCCTGCTTAAACTCCAGGTAAAGGGTAAAACCTGAGAGGCATCGCCTCCATATCAATGCTAGATGCTCCTGTTGCTTTGTTATGAGGGGTGTATCTGTGAACACTGGCACATATTAACGTTGCGACTGTGACAACAAGTGAACATGTCGCCTACTATGATGGTCACTGTGAATGTATTCTGTCACACTCTGAGAGATTCATGTCTACATTCTTTCTCAAGAGAATGAGTGGTTTAGTAAAGCACTATCTGGCATATAATCAACTTGCAAACTGAAGCTTCTTTTTGTGTGTGTTTGCTTTCATGTATGCAGGTATATATGCGTGTGTGTGTGTTAACTTGGATGTGAGTTGTGTAGGCTGTTGAACTGTGGTATGGGGATTTGGACACTTGTGGAACAGTGAGAGGGTGATGAGGGAGTTTACCACATGCAGCGCTCCACATGCACTACTGATTGATTTGTGTTGGAGGCAGTTGACCAACAGCAGGTGCAAAAAGACCACTCTGACCCTCATTCTGTTTCTAAAGAGCTGGGGGTGTGTGAAATTCCTGTGCAGAAAACTGTCTACATACATGAGAAGGGAAGCATAAATCCTATCATCAAGAAGGCTGGAGAGATGGCTTAATTGTCAAGAGATAATGCTGTGTTTGCAGAGGTCCCAAGTTTGGTTTCCAGCATACATCAGGTAGATCACAATTGTCTGTAACTCCAGCTCAAAGGGGTCTGACATCACCTTCAGTCCTCTGTGAAACCCGAAATCATGCCCATACCCATATAGAGAAATATACATAATTGAACATAAAATGCTTAATTGAAAATAATTTTTCATACAATAAGTTCTGATCAGTTTCTTCTCCTTTATTTCCTCCCAGATCCTCCTTACCTCCTGACCTGACTGTCCATCTTCTCCCCTCTCTTTCTAAAACAAAGAGGCAAACAAACAAACCAGAATAAAACAAAACAAATGGAAAAAACAAACAAGCAAAAAAGCAAGAGAAATACAGACATGTGCAGACACATGGGCACTCATACAAAATCCATAAAAACACAAAATCATAAACTATAATAATAAGCAAAAGGCCAATAAAGTTAAAAAAGCCAAAACAAAGAATTATGAGACAATTTTTCCACCAAAATACAGTTGCATTAATTTTATATTGGCATCTGCTGCTGGGTATGGGGCCTGCCCTTAAGTGTGGTTTGTATACACAGAGACTTCACTGGAGAGAACTCATCTTTTCTTTGCTAGAGATTGCTTCTGTGTAAGCTTAGATTTTTCAAAAACCACTTTAGTAGGGGTTCCTAAAATTCTTCAAGCTCCCTTCTGTCCCACTGAAATCAAACAAAAGGGAAACAAAAGGTCAATAGAGGTTGTGGACCTGTTTAGAAGTAGTTCTTTGGGGACAATTCCAATCTTTGTTGTCAGTAAGTGTATCAGCAGTCCACTCCAAAACATCAAAGACAAATCAGTTAGCAACAGCTCGACCCCGAAGAAACCACAAGGTTCTGCCGCAATGGCATTAGTCCATGGAAGCATCATGAAGCAGCAGGGTACTGCGAGAAGTTCTTCGTTAAGTTCTCTCCATGAAGTCATGACAAGCGAAGTTCAGTGAAGGCCAGCAAAGCGTTACAAGGTGAACCAATGCAAAAGCATCTTCTCACTGTCTGTGGGATTATATTACATTTCTAAACATCATGCACCCATTCAAGCATATGCTCCAGTGAAACATAAGGTCCTCTCACAAGACAGCTTCTAGAAAACACCCTGTGTCTGTTCTCAGCAAAACATCTTTGTACATGTTTGCTTCAGCAAAATATCCTCTCATAAGACAGTTTCCAGAAAAATATCATGTGACACAACTGAGTCTCCAAAGAAACAATACATTTCCACTTGTTTATTTCAGGGTTAGGGATGCAGGCTCCTGTTTACTTGTCCCTTAGTGCTGTGACACCATCTGGCTTGAACCTGTGCAGACCCTGTGCAGGCTACTGTGATCTCTGTGAGTTCATTTGCGATTCAGTCCTCTTGAATCTGGAAGGCCTTGATTCCTTGGTATATTCCATCCCCACTAACTCTGGCTAGTTTTATGTCAGCTTGACCAAACTGAGAGAGGGAAACCTCAATTGAGAAATTGCCTCCATAAGATGTGGCTAAAGGCAAACCTGTAGGGCATTTTCTTAATTAGTGATTGATGTGGGAGGGCCCAGCTCATTGTGGGTGGAGTCACTACTGGGCTGTTGTCCTGGGTTCTATAAGGAAGTGCCACTCATACGAGACAGTTATATCAGGGTCCCAAAAAGTGTGTAGCCCAGCCTGACCTCGAACTCGTGATCTTCCTGCTTCTGCCTCCTTCAGCAAATCCTACCGGCATGTGCCACCAACTAACCAGAACCCCCAGAGCTCGAGACTCTAGCTGCATATGTAGCAGAAAATGGCCTAGTCGGTCTTAATTGGGAAGATAAGCCCCTTGGTATTGCAAACTTTATATGCTCCAATACAGGGGAACGCCAGGGCCAAGAAGTGGGAGTGGGTGGGTAGGTGAGCAGGGCAGGGGGAGGGTATAGGGAACTTTCAGGATAGCATTTGAAATGTAAATTAAGAAAGTATCTAATTAAAAAAAAAAAAAAAAAGAAAGCGCACTGAGCAAGCCAAAGTCAGCAAACCAGGAGTCAGAACCCTTTAATAGCCTCTATATCAGCTCCTGCCTCCAGGATCTTGCCCTCTGTTTCTGTTCTGACTTCCTTTGATGACAAACTGTGTTGTGGAAGCATAAGCCAAACAAACCCTTTCCTGCCTAAGTTTCTTTGGTCATATGTTTCATCATAGCAATAGAAACCCTGTCTAAGATACCACTGTCTTTTTCCCCCTAATTTTTATTAGATATTTTCTTAATTTACATTTCAAATGTTATCCCCAAAGTCCCCAATACCCTCCCCCATCCCCCGCCCTGCTCCCCTACCCACCCACTCCCACATCTTGGCCCTAGTGTTCCCCTGTACTGGGGCATATAAAGTTTGCATGACCAAGGAGCCTCTCTTCCCAATGATGGCCAACTAGGCCATCTTTTGCTATATATGCAGCTAGAGACACGAGCTCTGGGGGTACTGGTTAGTTCATATTCTTCTTCCACCTACAGGGTTGGAGACCCCTTCAGTTCCTTGGGTACTTTCTCTAGCTCCTCTATTGGGAACCCTGTGTTCCATCTAATAGCTGACTGTGAGCATTCACTTCTGTGTTTTCCAGGCAGTGGCATAGCCTCACATGAGACAGCTATATCAGGGCCCTTTCAGCAATATCTTGCTGTTGTATGCAATAGTGTCTGTGTTTGGTGGCTGATTATGGGATGGATCCCCGGCTACAGCAGTCACTGGTTGGTCCATCTTTTTCTTTCAGCTCCACCCTTGATCTCTGTAACTCCTTCAATGTGAGCTTTGTTCCTAATTCTAAGAAGGGGTGAAGTGTCCACACTTTGATCTTCATTCTTCTTGAGTTTCATGTGTTTAGCAAATTGTATCTTGGGTAATCTAGATTTCTGGACTAATATCCACTTATCACTGAGTACATGTTATGTGAGTACTTTTGTGATTGGGTTACCTCACTCTGGATGATACCCTCCAGATCCATCCATTTGCCTAGGAATTTCATAAATTCATTGTTTTTAATAGCTGTGTAGTACTCCATTGTGTAAATGTACCATATTTTCTGTATCCATTCCTCTGTTGAGGGACACCTGGGTTCTTTCCAGTTTCTGGCTATTATGAATAAGACTGCTATGAACATAGTTGAGCATGTGTCCTTATTACCAGTTGGAACATCTTCTGGATATATGCCCAGGAGAGGTATTGCAGGATCCTCTGGTAGTATTATGTCCAATTTTCTGAGACTGATTTCCAGAGTGGTTGTACAAGCTTGCAATCCCACCAACAATGGAGTAGTTTTCTTCTTTCCTGACATCCACAACCACTGGCTTTTATAATCTTTCTGACTCATCTACATAGCTCCCTGAGCTCTGAAGGGAGGACTTTGAAAAAGGCATCCCATTTAGGACTGAGTGTTTTAAGATCTCTTGTATTCTGCACGTTGTCTAGTTGTGGGTCTTTGTATTAGTTTCTATCTCCTGCAGGAAGACATTTCTCTGATAATAGCTGGAAACACAGATCTATGGTGTGGTGGTTTGAATAGGAATGGCCTCCATAGACTTATGTGTTTGCAAGCTTGGCCCATAGGAAGTGGCACTGTTAGGAGGTGTGGTCTAATTGGAGTAGGTGTGGCCTTGTTGGAAGAAGTGCATCACTGTGGAGGTGGACTTTGAGCTCTTATATATGCTCAAGCCTCTCCTGGTGTGGCACAAAGTCTCCTGCTGTCTGGAGATCAAGATGTAGAACTCTCAGCTTTTCCAGCACCATGTTTGCCTGCCTGCTGCCGTGCTTCTCACCATGATGATAATGGACTAAACCTCTAAAACTTTAAGCTAGCCTCAATTAAATGTTTTCCATTATAAGAGTTGCCTTGGTCATTATGTCTCCTCATAGTAATGGAAACCCTAACTAAGACATATGAATATGACAGAATATCATTTGGAGTAATTTTATTGCTACTTTTCTTTTTTTTTTCTTTTTCTTTTTTTTTTTTTTTTTTTTTTTTTTTTTTTTTTTTTTTTTTTTTTTTTTTTTTTTTTTTTTTTTTTTAGTAGATCAATGGTATTTGGTTTTCCCATAGGTCTGTGGCCTATCTAGTCTCATGTTCTCAGCCACCAGAGCAGTGCCATGTGTGAGTGTGTTTCATCCCATAAAAAGGTTGGCCTGGGGAGATAGCTTAGTCAGTAAAGTGCTTACTGTACATGCATGAGAATTTGAATTTGAGAATAAACATTAAAAATGTTGGGCATGTTGGTGAATCCTTCCAATCCCAGAGCTGGGAAGTCAGGAACAAGTAGGTCCCTGGAGCTTATCAGCCAGCCAGCATAGACTACTTGGAGAGTTCTGAGCTGTTGAGATATTACCTGGGAGAGCAAAAGGTGAATAGAGACTGAGGAACAATGGCTGATGTTGCCCTGATTTCCAGGATCCTATGCAGGCTCATGCACATACATCTACACACAAATAAATGAACACACACACACACACACACACACACACACACACACACACACACTTAGAAAAGGGAGACCTGACACCCCCCCCCCCACACACACACACAAGGGAAAGGTAAGGCCAGGAAAAGTCATGTAAACTTGTTAGGTTAACCCTACATTTCCTATCCCTTTCTCTTTCTAATTAGCTATGGTAGCCCATAAGTCTCTGCTTTCCCACATTTCCTTCATATTCTCTGCTGAGTTCAAGATTTGTGACATTTTAATTCTCAACTTGACACAATCTAGAATCACATAGGAAAAGAGACTTAATGAGGGATTTTCCATATCAGATTGGCCTATGGGTGTGTCTCAGTCAATGCTCTATTCTTGTGAAGAGACACTATGGCCATGGAAACTCTTAAAAAGGCAAACATTTAACTGAGACTTGCTTACAGTTTCACAGGTTTAATTTATTTTCACTATGGAGGAAGCATGGAGGCATTGTGGTGGTTTGATGTGCTTGGCCCAGGCAGTGGCACTATTAGAAGGTATGGCCTTGTTGCAGTAGGTGTGGTCCTGTTGGAATAGGTGTGTCACTGTGGGCATGGGCTTAAGACCCTTGCCCTAACTTCCATCTTCTCTTAGCAGCCTTTAGATGAAGATGTAGAGCTCTCAGCTCCTCCTGCATCATGCCTGCCTGGATGCTGCCAAGCTCCCACCTTGATGATATCACTTGATGAACCTCTGAAGCTGTAAGGCAGACCCAATTAAATGTCCTTATAAGAGTTGCCTTGGTCATGGTGTCTGTTCACAGCAGTAAAATCCTAAGACAGACAGGCAGGCAGGCAGGCAGGCAGGCAGGCAGGCAGGCAGACATAGTGTAGGAGAAGTAGCTGAGAGTTCTACATCTATATTCAAAGGCAGCAGGGAGAGAGAGAAAGAGAGAGAGAGAGAGAGAGAGAGAGAGAGAGAGAGAGAGAGAGAGAAAGAGAGAAAGAGAGAGACAGTCACTTGGTGGCCTGATACCCACCAAGTGACTTCTGAAACCCCAAAGCACTCCCAGTGACAACCTTTCCCCAACAAGGCTGGATTCTCCTCAACAATGTCATACCTCCTAATCTTTCTCAAGTACTACCACACCTGAATGACCAAGCCATTCCTATTCAAACCACCATAAGACGTGTCTGTCTCAATTGTTAATTGTTGTGGGAAGACCCAACCCACAGTGGATGTCACCATTCCCTAGATAGTATAGAGAGGGGGAGGAACATAAGTAGGCATGTACTTCTCTTTGTTTTCTTGGCCGTGTGCCTGACTATTCCTTCAAGTTTCTGCTGTGACTTCCCTGCTGTGATGGACAGTGACCTGGGATTGTAACCTGAATGAATGTTTTCTCCTCTAAGTTGCTCTTTGTCAGTATATTTTTATCACAGCAACAGAAATGAAACTAGAACAGTATACATATGTTTATGACTTAGACTCTGTGCCATGTGAAACTTGAGTTAAATAGTGTTTTGTGCTTTTATTCTGTTAACTTGTCTTAGGTCAATTTTATTCTCAGGCTTGGTTTTAAATCTTAGGAAGGTCAAGTTAAAACCTTGTCTTCTTCACAACACTGAGATACAGAGTTAATGAATCTGCCAGGACTCGTGGTTTTCAACTGGAGGCTATTTAGCCCTCAAGGCAGAGTGCTGTGTTCAGATATACTTTTGGATATAACAACTGAGGATTGACATTTAGGGAACAGATTATAGGAATGCTACTGAACAAGCTAGAATACTCATGGAGTTGCTCTCCCACACCCCAACAGAGAACTGTTCAACTGAGAATGAGGAACCCAAGCCTGGGGTCCAAGAGCAAGGAACTATGCACTCTGCTTGTCTGACTCTAACTGGAGAGATGTGGAGAAATGTCTACTCACCCCAGATAGGGCATTGATGACAGCCTAGCCTAGTGAACCAGTGAGCTTATTGGGTCACTTACAGGAGGGGTTGGTTATCAGAGCATAGACCTTTCAAAGGAAGCTGTGTTACCCAAAGCCCACCCCAGCATGGGTGAGGAGTCTCTCTGTATGAATTGCAGATGGCCTGGCCAATAGGAGAATCTCCCCTTTACCAGCTTGTATAACAATGTTGGGGGGAACCTTGTGAATCTTGGAAGTTTTAGGAACTTTCTGAACCATCATGGACCATTTCACTTAGGGAGAGATAGCAGAGCAGCCACCTTCCATCCACTGAAGATAGTCACTCAGCCTGGTAAGTCTCACTTCTCTGAGAGTACATAAAAGGCTCACCTGGGAGCACCTGTTGCTGTCAAGTCAGCCAGGTAGAGCGGGGAGGGCAGGCAGGCTCTGTTTGGGAGATACTGATGCAGCCCTGTCAAATCTCAAGGCCTTGATTTCAAAGTCTGAGAAACAAACAGGCCCCTTTGTGTTATCATCACTCTCCTGGAATAGCAGAAGTCATTAAGTAACAGTTTAAAGGAAGAGTGATGATTTCTTTCCCTTCAGACACCATGTTCAGCTAATTTATTCCAACTGGATGTGGAGTGACTGGGCGCCGGACAGCGTGTGGAAACACATGTCTATTCCTCATTATCTCTAATGGGAGTTTCAAAGCCGAGCGCAGATTTAGTATCCTATTTGGTCTGCCTTGTATAACACCTGTCAGTAGGCTGCTTTCCTGCTAGGTCATTAATATTTACATAATGCGATTTAAAGGTCAAACTGCGCCCACGGCACTATTAAAACACAGCATTCCTTTTTGCCTAGATGGTAATGTAACTGAGAGTTGAAGACTCGTAAGAGACACTGGAAGGTAATAGCCCTCCCTGCCTAGGAGATATCAAATTGCATGTATGTCCACTGCATTAATAAATTCATGATGCACCTTTTCTTCTCTGGACAGAAATGTGCACAGTTGCAGAGCTAAGCTGTGGATGGGAGCTGCCAAAGTCAACCTCTTCAAAGATGAAAAGGGCTGTTGTGTGTGGTAGCCTTGCCTTCAGGACTTCTGCAGGCTTTTGTCCCTCTCCTCCTGCTGCTTGCAGGCACCCCTTCTCTGTTCTATTCCTTTTTAGTTAATCGACTCTTTTACCTCTGTGCTATCTTCAGGTCTCTTCTTGGAAATGAACTGATGCCTTCTTACCTCCCTTTGCCAGCTTTGCAGCTGGACTACTTAGTTTTCTTGGTGCTGTGACAACATGCCTGATTTGAAGCAATTTAAAGGAGGGTTTCTTTTTGCTTTCAGTTCAAGGGATACAGTCCACTGTGGTACAGAAATTATGGTGGCAGGAGTTGGAGGCTGCTGGTCACCTTGCATCTATTCTCAGGTAGCAGAGAGGTGAATGTAGGTGCTTGGATCTCTCTCTCTCTCTCTCTCTCTCTCTCTCTCTCTCTCTCTCTCTCTCTCTCTCTCATGTTCAGGATCCCAGCCCCCATCTCAATTAATCTAACCAATACAATCCTTTACAGACATGACCAGAGGCTTGGCTCTACGTGCCCCTAAGTCCTGACAAATTTATAATCATTTAACCATTACAGTATCACTTTTATTAGAAAGAGCTACTCTTCACTGCTGTTGTGCATGGAGGGAATACTATTGTGTATGACAACTGTGTCTCCTCAAAGTTACCAGGTTGAAATTCTAACCACAAGGAGATGGTATTAGGAGGTAGGGCCTTAGGATGGTGATTAGAGAGTGTAAATCCAGATTGTGTGTGTGTGTGTGTGTGTGTGAGAGAGAGAGAGAGAGAGAGAGAGAGAGAGAGAGAGAGAGAGAGAGAACTCTCCCATCTACCATGGGATAATTTAGTAAAAAGGCACTGTCCATAAGAAAGACCACTTACTTGACACCCAACTTGCTGGTGTCTCTGTCCTGTATTTTTATTTATAGAACTATAGAGAACAGATTTCTATTTGTGTAGTACCCAGAATGTTCTATTTCACTATAGCCACTTTAAAGGGCTGAGAAAAGCATAATAAAAATGAATAAATTTTGGGAATGTTAACAAATATTTGCCACTTTTGGGCTTTCCTGTTTTTTCTGTCAGGTCTTGATTCGCTAGGCTGTCCTAAACTGGAGATAACACCATGGGTGACCTGGATGAATAAATCTCTTCCAAGACTTTGTGACCTCTTCATGGACAGAATCTTGTTGCTTGCTTGAGCTCTGTAAATTTCTCTCTAACCATGGACTTTCTGAATAGTTGTACATGTGTAGGTAGAGGCCAGAGGTTGATGTGGAGTGTCTCCTCCTCCTCCTCCTCCTCCTCCTCCTCCTCCTCCTTCTTCTTCTTCTCCTCCTTCTTCTTCTTCTCCTCCTTCTTCTTCTTCTCCTCCTTCTTCTTCTTCTCCTCCTCCTTCTTCTTCTCCTTCTTCTTCTTCTCCTCCTCCTTCTTCTTCTCCTCCTTCTTCTTCTTCTCCTCCTTCTTCTCCTCCTTCTTCTCCTCCTTCTCCTCCTTCTCCTCCTCCTCCTCCTCCTCCTCCTCCTCCTCCTCCTCCTCCTCCTCCTTCTCCTTCTCCTTCTTCTTCTTCTTCTCCTTCCTTTGAGACTGGTTATTGTCCCAAACTGAGATTGTGTCTATTGTTGGGTTCCACTCCAGTTCCTCCTTTAAGCCAGCAAGTACATCATCATGCAACCTCTATGACACATAACTGATTTTTGTCATATAAGGCAACATATTCATAGGTCATGGGAATTAGCAGGTAGAAGTACTTATGTGTACATGACATAATTTGCTAACAAAATAGAAGGATTTTGAGAGATTTGTTTTCTACATAATATCACCCCCCTCTCTGTCTCTGTTTCTCTGTTTCTTGTCTCTTCTTCTTCTTCTTCTTCTTCTTCTTCTTCTTCTTCTTCTTCTTCTTCTTCTTCTTCTTCTTCTTCTTCTTCTTCTTCTTCTTCTTCTCCTCCTCCTCCTTCTCCTCCTCCTTCTTCTCCTTCTCCTCCTCCTCCTTCTTCTTCTCCTTCTCCTCCTCCTTCTCCTGATTCTCCTTCCTCTTCCTTCTCCTCCCTCCTCCTTCTCAATCCTTCCTCCTCTCTCCTCTTCCTCACTCCTTTCTCTTCTTCTCCCTCCTTCTTCTCCCCCTCCTCCTCTCTTCCTCCTTTTCCTCTTCATTTTGGTTTGAAAAACAGACACAAATGTAGGAGATCAAAACTTTTAGCCGAGTGAATTAATAATAAAGCAAGGGCTTTGTAATAATAATGGAGCTATCTCACCTGCCTAAGCCCTGCTTCTTTATTCTATCAGCATGAGTGAGTGCTATAGTATGCTTTTACTGTCAACCTGACAGCCTAGGTAGTGATTCTTAACTTTCCTAATGCTGTGACCCATTAATAAAATTCCTCATGGTGTGGTGATCCCCCCAAACAAAAAATTATTTTATTGCTATGTCAAAACTGTAATTTTGCTACTGTTATGAATCTTAATGTGAATAACTGTGTTTTCAGAGACCCCTACGAAAGGGTCCTTAGACACCTAAGGAGTCTAAGTGGTTGAAAGCCACTTTGAGGCAGGAATTGTCTATCTAGATCAGATTGACCTGTGGGTATGTTTATGAATTAATTGATTTAGAAGGGTACAGCCCACTCTAGGTAGGTAGGCCTGGGCTGTATATGAAAGCTAGCTCCGTATAAGCCTATGGAACAGCCAGACAGTAATATCCCCAATCATTCCAGCTGTACTCTTGTCTGTGAAGTGAGTTCTGTTGACCAGAGCTAATACCATGTGGAATAGCAAGTGGTCATCCTCAAGTTCCTGCCTTGCGTTCCCTTTGTGATGGGCTGTAACATGTGGGCTTAAATGGATCCTTTTCTCTTGTAAGCTGCTTTTGGTTAACTAGAGAATGAAGCCAGAACACTAAGAGTTGGAATTTCAGCTATGTGTTTTACAAGAATACAAAAGTCAAACCTTAGTTGTTTCACTCTAAGTCACTTAATTCTTCCAAACTATGATTTTCTTACCTGTAAAATGGGTACAGTACAAACTCAGAATTGTGCAGAGGCATTCCCTATTGACCATGGACAGAGAAGGGCAGTGATGGGGTTCAATATCTTCTTCAAGGAAATGGATGCTCCAAAAGCCCTAACTTCCTTTCACTAGAGCCCACTTAAAGCTGTGAGCACTGCTCAGTAGTGTTGACAGCTGGAGACCAAGGGTACAACACACAAGTTTTGTGGGACACTTAAGATTCAAGCCACAGCATACTGTATGTATTCTACTACAACTTGCATTCCTTCCCTCCCCTCCTCCTTTTCTCTATCATCACTTATCTATCATCTATCTATCTATCTATCTATCTATCTATCTATCTATCTATCTATCTATCTATCTATCTATCTAATCTATCATCACTTATCTATCATCAATCTATCATCTATCTATCTATCTATCTATCTATCTATCTATCTATCTATCTATCTAATCTATCTTATCTATCTAATCTATCTTATCTATCATCACTTATCTATCATCTATCTATCTATCTATCTATCTATCTATCTATCTATCACTTATGTATGTATGTATGTATCTATCTATCTATGTATCTATCTATGTATCTATCTATGTATCTATCTATGTATCTATGTATGTATGTATGTATGTATGTATGTATGTATGTATCTATCTATCTATCTATCTATCTATCTATCTATCATCTGTCTGTCTGTATGTATAGTGTATGGCTCATACTTGCTTTTGTGACTGCTTTAATATATCATCTATTGGCATAAGTGTAACTTGTTTCTAAAAATTTTCTGCCCTGATTGGCTTGCAGAGGAGCAGTATGTATGCACGTTGTGTATAAATGTGATATGCCAGCATGTGGTGTGTGTGTGTGTGTCCTAATTTGCTTTAACTGTGAACTTAACACATCCCAGAGTGACTTGAAAATGGGGTCTAAATTGAGGGATTGTCTAGACCAGACTCACCTGTGAGCACATCTCTGGGAAGTTCTCTTATAGATTATTAATATGGGAAGGCCCAGCCTACTGTGAACTATACTATTCCTAGGCAGGTAGTTCTGGGCTTTGTAAGAAAGCAAGCTAAGCATTAATTTGTGAGAAAGTCATCAAGTGGCATCCTGCATGGCTTCTGCTGTATTTCTTTGGTTTGGGAGACTTGTTTTATTAGAGATAATGTGTGGAATAGTCCTGCCTTCATGTTTCTGCCTTGAGTGTTTTTTCCTTGAATCCTCTCACTGGTGGATTGTGACCTAGAATAGACCCTGTCCTCTCCAAATTGCTTTTAGTCACAATATTCATCAGAGCAACAGAATGAAACCAGAATAATATTCATGTGGTATGCATGTGGATCATATGTGAATGTGTGTATATGTGTATTATGTTATTATGAGCATGTGTGTGTATGGTGTATGCACTCACATGTGGGTGTGGGGTGTGTGCTTGTGAGGTATGTGTGACTGTATGTTCATGTGGTGTGTATGTATGTATGTATATATATGTATGTATGTGGGTGTATATAATATTTGTATATTTTATTTATGTGCATGTTGGGTGTGTATGTGATTGTACATGTATGTATAGTTTGCATGTGTGTATGCTTCTGGGATGTGTATCTGTGACTGTATGTACATGTGCAATATGTACATGTGTGTTCATATGGGGTGTGTGAATCCCAGAAGCCAGTTATTTATAACTTTCAGGATTTGTGAAAAGAGCAGGCAGGAAGGTTTGGACCCAAATTGGGTTTTTCTTGGTGTGGCACACTAAGAATGTTCTTAGGAAGAATGGAAAGATACTGCCTCTTTCCAGCACTGTAATGTACTTCTCCCATCTGAGAGTGTAGGGGAAAAGGGGAGTGGGAGAGAGTGCCTGCATCCCACCAGAGTTTCTGTGCTCTGGGCAGGCAGATGTGGGAGGACTACTGGATGCTTTCCACTTGGCTCCAGGTGGGCATCTGGCTGTGTGAAGCCACTGACCCCACATGGCAGGGGGTGGATAAGGGGTAGCCCCTGGACCAGGTTCTCAGTCTCTGGCATCCCACGCTGGATACAGCAGAGGAGCTGAAAACAGAATAGGGGCCCCAGGGCGACACTCTCGCTATGGCTATACAGGAAGAGGGCAGAGGGTGAGAGGTTCCCACGCAGGTAAGAGTCCTTAGGGCCTTGATGAACAGAGACAGTGTATGGTTTTAGAGCTTTATTTTAGAAAGGCAGAGGGAAAGAGAAAAGATAGATAGATAGATAGAGAGAGAGAGAGAGAGAGAGAGACAGACCAGCCATGGCCAAGAGGAGAGAAGGGGGGAAAAGGAGAGAGAGAAGAAAGGCTAGAGTAAGAGGGAGAGAGCGAGGTGTGGCCAAGCAGCCCCTCTTATAGTGGAACTGTTATCTTGCTGTTGCTAGGTAACTGAGAGGAATCTAGCCTGAAGGTCAGAAGCTTGGGACATTGTCAACATGACTACTAGCTACAACCTTCTCCTGTGGGCGCTGTGGGGGTGATAACTTCGCCAGGGGTCCAGGAGACATGAGGGAACGCCTTCTGTCCCATGTAGGTGAAAATTATTACCACCAGGTTTCACTGGGGTTCGCGACCTCAGATCCACTGGAGACCAAGCTGTCTGTGCATAGTCCATTGCCCCACATTAAGGATTGGGAATAATAACCCTGACTTAGTGCTTAGTTTTTTAAAGGCTGAAATGAAGTTGGAACAAGTCCCCACACATAATACTCTACCCGTAAATTTCTTTTCTGCTAGTAGGGAGATCTGATGGCCTGTCATTCAGTGAAGTTTACTATTATAGAATATGACAAGTGCCAGAACAGCAGGAGCAGAAGGAAGTCACGAGCGCTTGACTATTGCACATAGTTTCTGTAGCCTCAGAGGCCTGGTCATGCTCCTTATAAACTACTTTGGTGTCCTGTAAACTTGTGATGCTGGAAACACAAGAAAATCTAGAAGAAGGAAGACCAAAGTGTGGATACTTCATTCTTCCTTAGAATAAGGAACAAAATACCCATGAAAGGAGTTACAGAGACAATGTTTGGAGCTAAGACGAAAGGATGGACTATCCAGAGACTGCCCCACCTGGGGATCCATCCCATAATCAGTCACTAAACCCAGACACTATTGCATAGGACAGCAAGAGTTTGCTGAAGGGACCCTGATATAACTGTCTTGTATGAGGCTATGCTAGTGCCTGGCAAATACAGAAGTGGATGCTCACAGTCATCTATAGGATGGAACACAGGGCCCCCAATGGAGAAGCTAGAGAAAGTACCCAAGGAGTTGAAGGGGTCTGCAACCCTATAGGTGGAACAACAATATGAACTAACCAGAACCCCTAGAGCTCATGTCTCTAGCTGCATATGTAGCAGAAGATGGCCTAGTCGGCCATCATTGGGAAGAGAGGCCCCTTGGTCTTACAAACTTTTTATGCCCCAGTACAGGGGAATGCCAGGGCCAAGAAGTTGAAGTGGGTAGGTAGGGGAGCAGGGCGGGGGGAGGGTATAGGAACTTTCAGGATAGCATTTGAAATGTAAATTAAGAAAATATCTAATTAAAAAAAGTGTAATCCCAAATTTAAAAAAATAAGAATAAAAACAAAACAACAAAAAACTTGTGATGCTGAGTCATTGTGTTGGCTCCTGCAGGCAGCCTGGCTGGGAGGAAGGCAGGGATGGTGGAAGTTGTGAAACAGAAGCAATGTGGAACAGAAGAGGGTCTGGGACTTAGAGTTGGTGATCCAGGCAGTGACTGATCTTGGTGGCTCAGCTCAAGCTTTTAAATAGTTGCCAAAGTTTTGAATCACCACTGAAGATGTTAGTGTGACTTTGTCATAGGTAGACAATTGTACTGGCTAGGTTTGTGTCAGCTTGACACAGCTGGAGTTATCACAGAGAAAGGAGCTTCAGTTGGGGAAATGCCTCCATGAGATCTAGCTGTGAGGCATTTTCTCAATTAGTGATCAAGGGGGAAAGGCCCCTTGTGGGTGGGACCATCTCTGGGCTGGCAGTCTTGGGTTCTATAAGAGAGCAGGCTGAGCAAGCCAGGGGAAGCAAGCCAGTAAAGAACATCCCTCCATGGCCNAACTAAGGATTGAGGCTTACTAGTGATGTATTTGTGTGTCAAGTTGACAAGGGGTCAATTGTACTGGCTAGGTTTGTGTCAACTTGACACAGCTGGAGTTATCACAGAGAAAGGAGCTTCAGTTGGGGAAATGCCTCCATGAGATCTAGCTGTGAGGCATTTTCTCAATTAGTGATCAAGAGCCTCTTGTGGGTGGGACTATCTCTGGGCTGGCAGTCTTGGGTTCTATAAGAGAGCAGGCTGAGCAAGCCAGGGGAGGCAAGCTAGTAAAGAACATCCCTCCATGGCCTCTGCATCAGCTCCTGCTTCCTGACCTGCTTGAGTTCCAGTCCTGACTTCCTTGGTGATGAACAGCAGTATGGAAGTGTAAGCCAAATAAACCCTTTCCTCCCCAACTTGCTTCTAGGTCATGGTGTTTGTGCAGGAATAGAAACCCTGACTAAGACAACAATGGAGTCCAGAGAGCACCCACAGGACTTCCGGGTTCTTGTGTTTTATAACAGGAAATTGGACCAGGGCCCCACGGGCAGTGACAGAAATATAGTTGATCAAGAATAAGGAAGGCACTTTGGAGAATGGAAATGGGCTATCGAGATAGAAAAGATAAAGGCCAATGGTGCTGGGCAGCAGGCTCAGATGGACCCATGGCCTTTCCCCTTCTGCATTTGTAAAACCTGGCTACTCTCAAGCTTGGAATCTTACATTAGCTCTTGATCAGTGGCCTCCAGTCTTTCTTTGCAGCATTTGTCTATCACATATTAATCTCAGTGTCCCTTTTTCTTACCCTATTCTTCTGACACAACTGTAAACTTGCCTGCATTTTTGTACACAGTGAGTGTTACAATCCTCCCCTAAGGGGGAACAATGGGTATGGACCCCATGAGCTTGGGAGATATCAGAATGTAGGAAATAATGTTGAGGGAGTAGAGGGCAGAGTGTTGGGTGGCTTTCTAGTTCTTGGATTGTCGGCCACATGGGTGGTGGTATAGTTATTGGGTTTTCATAGAAAAGCACGAGAAGCCAGTTTTCATTAAGGCTGCACTCATTGCCAGTGAGCTTGAATCGCTTGGCACAGATACAGATGGAGATGCCCCATAAGTCAGTTTGTGATGTGGGTTTAACTTGGGAGAGAAGTCAGGGCTCACAGGGCTGAAAATAGTCAACACTAGACTCCTTTCTATTCCTTTCTTTCTTTCTTTCTTTCTTTCTTTCTTTCTTTCTTTCTTTCTTTCTTTCTTTCTTATCTGCATCCTCTCCTACTGCCTTTAAAGCTGTTTTTCCATTCTAGTGTACAGATGGTGTTAGCCAAATCTCCCCAAGGATAATATAGACAATATTCCTTAATCAGCGGGACTGTGTGTGTGTGTGTAAAGGCAAGGGAGCAGTCTCCTGTGTTGTTCTATCTGTGTGTGTGTGTGTAAGGGAGCAGTCTCCTGTGTTTGTGTCTATCTTGTCTTTTGCAACAGAGTATTGTTCTAGTCTGACAGTGAGCTCCAGAGATTCTCCTGTCTCAGCTTCCCCAGGACTTAGGTTACAAGTGTAATTTTGGCTGTTTTATTTATTTATTTATCTATTTATTTATTTATTTAGGTTTTTTGAGACAGGGTTTCTCTGTGTAGCCTTGGCTGTCTTGGAGACCAGACTGTCTTTGAACTCAGAAATCTGCCTGCCTCTGCCTCCCAAGTGCTGGGTTTAAAGGTGTGTGCCACCATGCCCAGTTTTTTATTTATTTTTTAACTCTGGGATTTGAACTCATGTCCTTATGATTGTAAGGCAAGCAATCTTCTGGCTGGTATGTGTGCAGTGGGTCCTCGATGAGTGTTCTAGGTTCATCCCATTTCTATGACAAACACCCTGACCAAAAGCAACCTAGGGGAAGAAGTAATTTATTTGGCTTAGACTTCCAAGTCTCAGTCCATCATTGAGAGTAGTTGTTATGAACTTGAAGCAGAAACCATGAAGGGACACAGTTTTCTGGTTTATTCTTAGGCTTTTGTCTATAACCCAGGACTACTTGCCCAGGGAATGATGCCACCCATGTTGGGATGGGTCCATTTGTATCATACTAATGATCAAAATACACCCAACTCTCCCTCTGACACACAGGACAATCTGATCTGAGCAATCCTTCAACTCAAACTCCTTTCTCAGGTACTCTGAATGAAGCCAACAGTTAAAGGTAATCAGTGACTAGTACTCCATGTCTGTGGAAGCAGAGTGGTCTTCACACCTCAGAGTCTGATGTTGACATTTGTAAACTCGGCTGGTGTCGAATCTACTGACTGAACTCACTGGTAATGAAAAGACAGACTGAATGTTTCTTCCTTTGATCACAGAAATAACAATCAATCACCATCTGCTTGTCTTATCAGCATGTCAACAGTTCTCTGAACTCCCTCAAATTGTTTCCTTTCGAAACTTCAGTGGCAGATTTCTGTCTCCTCCTCCCTTACATACACACCCACTGTTTCTTTCTAATAGAAATAATTAACTGTCATCCTCTTCCTTCTGTATGTGTGTCTGCAAATACAGACACAGGACCTAGGAAGAAACCCAGTTATAGAAGAAAGCAAAGGCCTTTCCATGTATCTTCTGAAAAACTGTAGAATAAACATTAAGGCATAAATATGCCCCAATTCATCAGTTCTTGCATATCATCAAAGAAAAGACTCTTAAAGGGGTGAGCGGATGTTTGTCAATTCAATAGCTTCTTTGAGAAAAAAAAAAAGCCTCTCACTTCTTGCTGCCATAGAAACAGTCTCTTTCAAGTGGATTATAAATAAAAGCAGGGCCTTTCTGGCTTTGTGTTTAAATTATATGTGCATTCTCTTTTCAACAGAAAGAGTAAGCCAGGTGTCTGGTTTGTTGGTCTTAGTCTCATTTTTGTGTCTGATTGAGCAAACTTGACAGTCATAAAGAACACTTAAGTTTGTCCTTCTGGGTTATGAGGTAAGAAATGCAGAACTTAGAAGTGTAGATATTTGTTGTAATGCATGCAGAGGCACTGAATACCTAAGAGCAAATAGATGAATCGTAATCATGGAAATAGATTAGAACATGAAATCTTTCCCTGTCTCCTTCTGTATGGTTTAACCTGTGTCATGGGTCTACTGGGAGTCTCTCACTATCCTGGCATTGCCAAGGCCACAGCTGTTCTGAGATTGTTTAGCACAATTTCCTTTGTGAAGAAAATCAATTAAAAAAACTTTTAATTGATTCTCTGTGAATTTCACACCATGTACCCCAATCCCACTTATCGCCCCATCTCTTTATATTTGCCCCCCCTTGCAACCCACCTCCAAATAAGACAGGAAAAACATTCTGTTGTAGAAGCTGTAGTATATCACAGTGTCCCACGGTGTATACTCTTTTGTCCACACATCTTTCTTTTCAATTGTTCATTGCAATGAGTCACTTGTCTTGTTCAAGGCCTCTGGCTTCTGCTACACTATCAATACTGGACCCTCACAGGGACTCCTCTCAAGTATCTTGTTGTTGCCCATTGTCATGGAGGTCCTGCAGTTTTGGATCTGCAGCATCGGGGTTGCTCTTTCATGTACTCCAGCAGTTCACAGATGGGGTAGATGCTGTGGTGGGCCAACTCAAAGTTCTGGATCTCAGCCTGGGTGGTAGCTGAGTTGGCCAGCCTACCAGCTTTCCAGCACCAACACTACCAGGCTGAGATCTACAGCACTGTCCTGGTTATCTCACCCAATGCCACAGCCAGCAAGGTGCAGGATTAGCTCTCCTGCTCTCGTGCCCCTTGCGGCTGGCTCACCTACTCTCTTGCCACCAGGGCCAGCTCTACTGTGCAGATGAGGTAAAGGGCCTGCTGTCCCAAGTGCAGAAGCCAGTGAGGGACAGGGCCAGCTCTCCTGCCTACTGCAGGTGGTGAGAGGCAAAGAGGGGTTGGCATCTCTCTCTGGCCCATGCCACACTACAGAAGACAAGGGGCAAGGCCAGCTCTCCCATGCCCACACACTCAAGACCTGATCACCTGTACCCCATCACAAGGATCATCTCTGCTGTGCTAACCAGGGAAGGTGCAGGGCTCCATCTCCTAAGTGCTGCATAGGTTCCAACTCCTTTTTATTCTTCTCATTAATTTATTTAGTCACTTTACATCCCAATTGCAGACACTCAATCCCCCTCACACAGATACTCCTCCATTCTCCCTCCCTCTTCTCCTCTAAGAATGGGGAGTCCCCCCACTAGGGTATCATCAAGTCTTTGCAGGAATAGGCACATCCTCTCTCACTGAGGCTGGACAAGGCAGCCCAGTTAGAAGAATAGGACCCCCAGGGAGGCATCAGATTCAGGGTCAGCTCCTCTTCAGTTGTTGGGGGAATACACATAAAGACCAAGCTGCACATCTGCTATGTGTGTGTGTGTGTGTGTGTGTGTGTGTGTGTGTGGTGCCTAGGTCCAGTCCATGCTCACTCTTTGGTTGGTGATTAAGTCTCTGAGAACCCCCAAGAGTCAAGATTAGTTGACTCTGCTGGTCTTCTTGGGGCATCTCTATCCCCCTTGGGTCCCTCAATCCTTCTTCCAACTCTTCCACAAGATTCTCGAGCTCTGTCTAATGTTTGGCTGTGAGTCTCTGAATCTGTTTCTATTGCCTGCTGGGTGGAGCTCTCAGAGGACATTTATGCTAGGCTATTATGGTCTGCAAGCGTAAGGGTGTCATTCATAGTGTCAGGGATTGGTTCTTGCCTATGGGATAGGTCTCAAACTGGGCCAGTCATTGGTTGGACATTCCCTCTGTCTCTGCTCTACCTTTGTCACTGCCTATCTTACAGGTAGCAGACATTTTGGGTCCAAGGTTTTGTGAGTGGGTTAGTGTTCATATTCCTTCACTGAGAGTCCTGCCTGGCTACCAGAGGTGGCCATTTCTAGCTCCATATAGCCCACTGTTAGGAGTCTTTGCTAGAGTCATCTCCATAAATTCCCTGGGGCCTTGCCCCATCCCAGGTCTCTGGCATATTCTAGAGAAGCCCTCCTCCTGACAAGTTCTCCTCTCTCTTCCCCTCTTCATATATCTGATTTCCCCACCTCGTTGCTCTCCCCATCTCCTCTCCCACCAATTTCCCTCCCTCCATCTACTTCTGATATCTATTATTTTCCCCCTTCTGAGCATTCAAACATCCTCCCTTGGGCCCTTCTAGTTATTTGGCTTCTTTGAGTTTGAAGAGTGTAGCATGGCTATCCTGTACTTTATGGCTAATATAATTAAGTACATATCCATTGTGGGGAGTAGGCTCGGCTGCATGGGCCAAAGATGGTGCCCTGGCTCTATGCCAAGCCCTGTGACCTTTGCTTGTTTATCCCAGTCTCAGTCATGTGCAATAAAAGCAGTGCATGAAACTCGCTGGAGAGAGAGCATAATGCCTCACAATACCATTCTATCAGCCTATCCTGCATGCTGCCTTGGACATGTGTGTCTATGATTGGGTGGTGTGAGGTGATGTGAGTGAACAGGTGATTTTGATAATTATTACTGACGGGAATAAATTGTTGGCAGTCCCAGAATAAGAGAGGCTGCAGAATAGAAGGAAGCTCAGAATAAAGACCAGCTGCGGCTGATGTGTGAGACCTGCCTTGGAGTCCGTGTTCTTCCATTGTCTCTGCTGGTCGGAGACGTGGGTTGTGACAATCCATCTCCTTTTGGGTTTGGGTTACCTCACTGAGGATATTTTCTAGTTGCATTCACTTGCCTGAAAAATTCATGATGTTGTTTTTAATAGCTGAGTAATATTCCATTGTGTAAATGGATTTCTCTCTCTCTCTCTCTCTCTTTCTTTCTTTCTTTCTTTCTTTCTTTCTTTCTTTCTTTCTTTCTTTCTTTCTCTCCTTCCCTTCCTCCATCCCTCTTTTCCTCCCTCCCTTCCTTCTTTCCTTCCCTTTTACTTCCTTCCTTCCCTTCCCTCCCTTCCTTCCTTCCTTCCTTCCTTCCTTCCTTCCTTCCTTCCTTCCTTCTTTATTATTTATTTACTTTACATTCAGTTTGCTGACCCTCTTTCTGGTTTCCCCCTCACACAGTCCCTCTCCCCATGCCTTATCCATGCTCCCTCCCCCTTTTCTCCTAGAGAGTGGAGACCTCCCATCCCATGTATCCCCTCACCCTGGTATATCAAGCCTCTGCATGGCAGGTGAAGCCTTCCACTGAGTCCAGACAAGGGAGCCCAGCTAAGTGAATGTATTCTGTAAACAGGCAACAGCTTTAGAGATAGCCCCCGCTCCAGTTGTTTGTGACCCACATGAAGACATATATGTAGGGGCCTAGGTCTAGCCCATGTATGTTCTTTGGCTGATGGTTTAGTCTTTGAGAGCCCCTAGGATCCAGATTAGTTGACACTGTTGCTCTTCATGTGAAGTTCATGTTCTCATCATGGCCCACAATCCTCTCAACTCTTCTATAAGAGTCCCCAAGCTCCATCCAATGTTTGGCTGTGGTTCTCTGTATCTGTCTGAGTCAGATGTTGGATGAAGCCTCTCAGAGGAGAGCCATGCTAGGCTCCTGTCTGCAAGGATAACAGAGTATCATTAATAGTGTCAGGGGTTGGTGCTTGCCCATGGGATGGGTCTCTAGTTGGGCTGGTTATTGGTTAGCCATTCCCTTAGTCTCTGCTCCACCCCCTACCCCTGCATTTCTTGTAGACAGGATAAATTGTAGGTCAAAAGTTTTGTGGGTAGGTTGTTGTCCCTATTGCTCCACTGGGATTTCTGCCTGGCTACAGGAGGTGGCATTTTCAGGTTTTATATCCCCATTGATGTAAGTCTTAGCTAAGGACACTCCTATTGATTCTTGAGAACCTCTACTATCCCAGGTCTCTGGTACATCCTCCAGATGCCACCTCCCCCAGGTGCAGATTTTCATTCATTCTCATGACCATCTGGCTATCTACTCTGTTTCTCCCTACACTTGATCCTGATCTCCTCATTCCCCTACCAATTCCCTCTCCCACCTAGATCTTTCCCTCCATCTGCCTTCTACAACTACTTTATTTCCCCTTTCTAACTAAGATTCAATCATTCTTCCTTGGGCCTTCCTTCTTGTTAAATTTCTTTGAGTCTGTGGAGTATACTGTGGGCATCCTGTATTTTACAGCTAATATCCACTTATCAGTGATTTATATATCATGCACGTCTTCTATCAGAATGATATTTTCAAGGTCCATCCATTTGCCTGCAAAATTCATGATGTCTTTGTTTTTAATAGCTGAATAATATTCCATTGTGTAGATGTACCACATTATCTTTATCCATTCTTCAGTTGAGGGATATCTAGGTTGCTTTCAGTTTCTGGCTATTATGAAAAAGGCTGCTATGAACATAGTAGAGTATGAAAAATGTCGCTATGAACATAGTGAAGTATGTGTCCTTGTGGTGTGGTGGATCATCTTTTGGATATATGCACAGGAGTGGTATAGCTAGGTCTTGAGGTAGAACTATTCCTAGTTTTCTGAGAAACTGACAAATTGATTTCCAAAGTGGTTGTACAAATTTGCACTCCTAGCAGTAATGGACAAGTATTCCCCTTGTTCCACATCTTCACCAGCATGTGCTGTTACTTGAGTTTTTGATTTTAGACATTCTGATGGGTATAAGGTGGAAACTCAGAGTGCCTTTGATTTGCATTTTCTTGATGACTATGGACTTTGAACATTTCTTTAAGTGCTTCTAGGTAATGTCTATATTTATTGCTGAGGTGTGTTTCTTATATATAGAATGATGGATCATGTTTTCATATCCATTCTGCTAACCTGTGTCTTTGTATTGGGGAACTGAGTTCATTGATGTTGACAGATATTAATGACAAATGATAGCTAATTCTTGTTATTTTGATGTTTGGTGGTGGTGGTGGTGTGTGTGTTTGCGTGTGTATGTTTTCCTTGTTTTTGCTGGTATGGAATTATTTATTTCTTGTTTTTTCTTGGTTATAGTTATCCTCCTTGGGTTGTAGTTTTTCTTCTAACGTTTTTTGTAGGGCTGGATTTGTGGATAGGTAGTTTTAAAATTTGGATTTGTCTTGAAATACGTTTTCTTTATCTATGGTGATTGAGAGTTTTGTTGGATATAATAGTCTAGGTTATCATATGAGGTTTCTTAGAGGTTGCAAGATATCTGTCCAGGCCCTTCTAGCTTTTAGAGTTTTTGCTGAGAAGTTGGATATAATTCTGATATGACTGCCTTTGTATATTACTTGGTAATTTCTCCTGCTGCTTTGAATATTCTTTGTTCTATAGATTTTGTGTTTTGATTATTTGATTATTATAGAATCTATTCTATAGATTTGCATGGTGGGAGTATTTTTTTCTTTTCCAGTCTAATTGGTGTTCTATAAGCTTCTTGTATGCTTGTAGGCATCTCTTTCTTTAGGCTGTCTTCAATGATTTTGTTGAAAATATTTTCTGGTCCCTGGATCTGGGATTCTTGACCTTCTTTTATATCTGTTATTCTTAGTTAAGATCTTTTCATAGTATCCAGATTTTCTGGATGTTTCATGTCAGGAATTTTTTTAGACTTAACATTCTCTTTGACTGACATATCATTTTGTTTTATTGTATCTTCTACACCTGAGATTCTCTCTTACATCTTTTGTATTCTGTTGGTGATGCTTGCATCTGCTTTTCCTGTTCTCTTCCCTAGGTTTTCCTTCTCCAGGATTTCCTCAGTTTGTGTTCTCTTTATTGTTTCTATTTCCATTTTCAGATCTTGATCAGTTTATTTTCTTCACCTGTTTAATTATGTTTTCCTGTATTTATTTAAGGGATTTATTCTTTTCCTCTTTAAAGACCTCTATCATCTTTATAAGATCGGACTTAAGGTTATTTCCTGTGCTTTAGTTATGTTAGGATGTCCAGGGCTTGCTGTAATAGCATAGCTGTGATCTGAAGTACCATGTTGCCCTGACTTTTGTTAATTATTTTCTTTCAAGGGCCATTAGCTATCTGGATGGCTTTAGTCCTGGATGTGCCTTTTTGTTGTAGGTATGCTAAGGGAATCTAACCTTGATGATCCTGGTTTGGCTAGCTTCTGATAGGTATCCTTGGGTTGTATGGTTCTATATCAGCAGGTCTGATGAAGGTGGGAGGAGATGCAGCAGCATAATGGAGGTCTACACCTAGTGCTATGAACTTCTCTCTTCTATTGTATTTTCTAGTATTTCTTTAAGGGATTTATTCCATCTTCCAAGGTCTCTATCATTTTAATATGTTTATATTTAGGGTGATTTTTTTTAAGTTTAAGTGTTGCATGATATTCAGGGCTTGATGTAGTAGAATAACTACTGGTGGTTATTGTCTTGGCTTTCATTGATTGCATTCTTATGCTGGCCTTTAGCCATCTGGCTGTCCCCAGTGTTGCAGGACTGGTAGTCCCTGATAAGAGGATGCCTCTAGGTTTGCAGGTAGAGCTCATAGTCCCTGATGTCAGCAGGACTCTGGGGTTGCAGGTAGAGCTGGTGGCAGTAGGCATCCAGGGATGCAGTCAGAACTGGTGGTCCCTAATGGCTTCAGGCCTCTGGGATTTCAGGTAGTGGTGTGGATCAGAAGATGGTGTACAGTGGGGAAGGGCAAAACTTGATCCTGCTGTTTTTGCCCAGATGGTCTGGCAGGTAGAGAATTGGGGTAGGGGGCCTCATCTGGTGGTCCCTTATGACTGCATGCCTGAGATTATGGTTAAAGGTCTGGACCAGAAGATGAAGCACAGAGGTGACAGGACAAACATCAAGGCTGCTTGGTTTGCCAGGGGACCCAGTGGGTAGGGTTTTGGGGTTTGGAGATCTACCTGTTTGTCCTGGGTGACAGCAGGGCCCCATAATTAAGTCTTTTATTAAGAGGAAACGAGGCTGCCTTCAAGTGAGGGTATGCCCTGTGTCTATCTGTCTTGCTTGGTGACCAACAGATCTTATAGAAAAGCACATTAGAGAGAGACAGCCTGAGTCAACAGGAAGAAGAGGAAAAAGAGGAGGGGAGGAGGGAAGGAGAAGAGTGGGAGGAGAGAGAGGGGGAAAAGAGAAAAGGATGGAGGTGGGGGCTCTTGTTACGCAACAACTTCCTGGTAGAGCAAAGTATTCTGGGAGTTCTTGAATTTGAACACTTTCACTGCCAATCTTTAGGCAAGATAAAATGGATTTGCTCATGTAGAACATGACTTTCTTATTACACTGATCTGATCATGACATATCCTATAACATTACACAGTACAATGTGACTTTCAAAAGTACTGCTTTTCAATTAATTTCAGGATTATGTTTTTGAAAAATGCAAAAGAAAATAAAATGCACCCCAGGAAATAAGTCCAAGCCAGGAGAACTACCTTCAAAGGCTTCCTGTTTATGCATAGATTTAGGCACTTGTTTCTCTTTCGCATATCTGTAGCTCCCACCTTGTCATTAAAAACAATGAATTTCTCTGTCCATGTCTCATTCTCCAAAGAACTATCTATGTTCTCATTTTGTTATATGCATGTGTGTGTTTATGAATGTATGTTGTGTTTTCCCAGGAAAATTCTTGTCATTCAACAGGAATTTTTAACAGGTTGCCTTTATCTCAGATGCCATGTTCCCAGCACATGTCCAGTTATTTTTTAGTGTTACAAGCAGTTAAGGGCAGAGCTGGGTTGGTTCAAAGTCATCTCATCTAAATTGGTGAAACAAACATTTATTGTGTTATGTTGATGATTGGGAATTGCTTGCTGGGATAGTCTAATCTTACCTTTCCTGGCTGATACAAATTCCAAATGATGCCTCTTTTCTGGATTCTATCATCTGAGGATAGTGTGGGGTCAAGGTACAGAGGGCTTTAGAAGACCCTGGCGATTGTCAGTAGTTACTAGATTATTTCTCCTATCATTGCTAAACTGTCAAGAGCAACGAGTCTTGTCTTACCACAGAAATACTTGCTGGTATCTTCTAGGCATAAGTGCTTGTTAAGAGTGTTTATTGGCTTGGTTGCTTTGCAGGATTTAGGTGTGTCTTAGGTCACATTCCACAGACTTAGACCCAGACCCAGAGGTAAGAATTTGATGGCAAGTGCTTTATTAAGGAAACACACATGGCTGAGAAGACAGCTCACTAGGTAGAGTGCTTGCCTTGTCATCACAACGACCTGAGTTTGATCCTCCAAAACCATGTCTTAGTCAGGGCTTCTATTCCTGCACAAACATCATGACAAGCAAGAAGCAAGTTGGGGAGGAAAGGGTTTATTCAGCTTACACTTCCATGTTGCTGTTCATCACCAAAGGAAGTCAGGACTGGAACTCAAGCAGGTCAGGAAGCAGGAGCTGATGCAGAAGCCATGGAGGGATGTTCCCTACTGGCTTGCTTCCACTGGCCTGCTCAGCTTGCTCTCTTATAGAACCCAAGACTACCAGCTCAGAGATGGTACCATCCACAAGGGGCCCTCCCCTCTTGATCACTAATTGAGAAAATGCCCCACAGCTGGATCTCATAGAGGCCCTTCCCCAACTGAAGCTCCTTTATCTGTGATAACTCCAGCCTGTGTCAAGTTGACACACAAAACCAGCCAGTACAACCCACATTAAAAACAAATGAACAAACAACTATGAAGGTGCACTCAGGGAATCTAATGCTGGCATGATGGACTCCTGAGGCTCACTGGCCAGCCAGTTCCAGACCAGAGAGAATGTGAAAGAGGGAGAGACAGATACAGAGACATAGAGAAAGAGACAGAGACACAGATACAAAGACACAGAGAGGGACAGACACAGAGAAAGACAGAGACACACACAGTCAGAGAGAGAGAGAGAGAGAGAGAGAGAGAGAGAGAGAGAGAGAGAGACATAGAGACAGATAGAGATGCAGACCAAGAGACAGACAGAGAGACACAGAGACAGACAGGAACAGACAGACACACACACACACACACACAAGGGGAGAGAGAAATTTCTTTAAAAAGGTGGGTAGTACCTGGAAATCTGAGGTTTTCCTCTGGCTCCCACACAAATGTGCATTCACACACATGCTCCAACGTACACATAAACATGTATACATCTAAACACCCAATCAGAAAATGAATGAATAAAAAGAAGAGATCTAAGAGGACTCAGTTAGTGAGGGAAAGAACAGGTTGGGGAGTGGAGAGAAACTAAACCAGAATGCAGATTCTGGCTGAGTCTTGCTGGGAACCTGGAGAATGAAGGAAATTTCAGCTTTCCTCATCTGGAGGCAGGGGTAGGGGCAGGGGCTGTTGTATCTTCACTATTTAAGCCTGAATGAAGGGGAGAGTCTGAGCATGAATTCTTAGGAGCTGAGGACATGAGCATCATCTAAAGTGTAGTGTAGGGTCTGGCATCCGGACACACAGGAAGCACACACACAATGAACAATCCAGAAGATAGGTCGAAGAGAAGTGAAAGACTGACCTTTCTATGTGCAACAGTGAGAAATGAGATAGTGTGGAGGTTCAAAATGACTTCCTGTCACCATGGTGGTCACGCTGAAGAATGAGGTCAGCACCTGATGACTCCTGAATCTGGAGTCACAGAAGTATTCACTAGCTTCTGGGCGTTTTTGACATGTGCATTGCTGTTCCAAATTATACATAGGCTTTACTTAATAAAATCTGACACTCAGAAATCTGAACGGCCAACAAAGACAAACTAGAGTATGTTTTCTCACAGCTCCTAAGCATTTGCTGTAGTTGGAATGGCAAACAAATAATCATGGAAAACCTTAGAGATATATAAAGACAAACAAACAAACAAACAAATTGACAAACAAAAAAAACCCAAACCCAATCTTCAGGCTCATCTAAAGAGGTCAGAAAGTTTCTTTCCTTCTGGTTACACTGTGTCTGTGTCTGTGTGTGTCTCTCTGTCTCTGTCTCTGTCTCTCTCTCTCTCTCTCTCTCTCTCTGTGCATGTGTCTCTCACTGAGCCTAGAGCCCACAGATTAGCTAGCCCAGCTGCCCAGCAAGCCCCACAGGTCTTCCTTTCTTCATCCCCATGTGCTCTTCTCTCCGTCTGCACTGGAATTTGGAGTGCTTTCTCCCTTGGCCTTTTTATATGGTGCTGGGGATCTAAACTTGGGTCTTCAAATGTTTTTTTTTACACACTGAAGCATCTCCTCAGCCCTCACCTTAGTTTTTGATACCAGATCTCCCCCTGAACCTGGAACTTTCTGACTGACTTCACTTTATGGCCCTAAAGCCCCAGGGATCCTTCTGTCTCTGCCTTTCCAGCACTGAGTTTACAAGTGTGTGCTATCACACCTACCTCTGTGGGATAGGACTCAGGTCCTAAATGCTTGTGCGCAAGCACTTTGCAGACTGTGCCATCTCTTCAACCTAATATATATATATATATATATATATATATATATATATATATATATATATATATATATAT
>LR750738.1:71963-203726 GCA_902729485.2 Mus minutoides
GAAGGAAAGAATAATGGCACTTGTAAGTCACTCATATACGACTAAAAATATAGTAGTTTTAATGAAGGGTGAGATCTGAACTGTTCATGTGCCACACCAAGGAGTCCAGGAATATATGGGAGAAATGTACAGACACTGAAAATGTATAGATTGCCTCAGCGTGTGTGCAGGACTTGTTTATATATCTATCACAAGGAAAGAGTGAAGCCTGTTATTAGCTTTACCTGAGACGGGCAGATAGAAGTGTAAAAGACAAGGAAAAGGTAGATTCTGAATTTACCAGAAGCTCATAAAACAGCAGAAGCTGTAGGTGAATGTGTGAGAATCAATTTCTTAGAGCTGAAGTATGTTATCAACAGTTCAGTTCTAACTGCAAATAACGTGAGATTTTAAAAACAAATTCCAAGCACATTTTATGTTTGAGAATACTTTGAACTTTGGTCTTTATCAATAACTCTAAATATTTTTACTCTGTAAAGCTTCTGACATTTTCCTTCTAGCGTATACTTTTTTTTCCTTTCACCGCCCAGCTCCTCTGCCCTGTTATTCCTTTCTGTAATAAACAAGGTTGCTGACCTTATGAGAAACCTTGAGGCATGTTACCTGAGCTTCCTAGTAGAATCATTTTCAATATATTCTGTTTTATTGATGCTCTTGTACACTTCTGTAGTCATTGTGTTTTAAGCAAGAAGTATAGTAGGAACATCGATATCTTAAAGTGTAACATTTGTGTGTGTGTGTACATAAGTGCCTGTATAAGTGTGTGGGGTTACATATGTGCACGTATACTCTGAGGCCAGAGCTCAACATCGGGTGTCTTTCTTTCTTTTTCTTTTTCTTTTTCTTTTTCTTTTTCTTTTTCTTTTTCTTTTTCTTTTTCTTTTTCTTTTTTTTTCTTTTGGTTTTTTGAGACAGGGTTTCTCTGTGTACCCCTGGCTGTCCTGGAACTCACTCTGTAGACCAGGCTGGCCTCGAACTCAGAAATCCTCCTGCCTCTGCCTCCTGAGTGCTGGGATTAAAGGCGTGCGCCACCACACCCGGCTTCAGGTGTCTTTCTGAAGGCATCACCTGTACCTCCATTTCTTCTTTTGAGTCAGGGTCTCTCACTGGTTAGGAACTCATCAAATGGCTAGCCTGACTGGCCAGTGAGCCCCAGGGACTCACCCATCTCTGCCTCTCCAGTACTGGGATCACAAGTACATGCCTATATAGCTCCCTTTTTTATGTGATTTCTAAGATCAAACTCAGGGCAACGGCAAGCACTTTGCTACCTGAGCCCTCTCACCAAAATAAAAATACTGCGATATTTTTAACTAGTAGGAGAATACAGATATGCACTTGGCGCTTGACACTGCAATCTCGGATCCCCTCTTTCTTTGTGTTTTACTATGATGATCTCCTAGACACTCCTGCAGTAGATGTTGCATCTTGCCACTCATTACTGGTGGTCATATGTGGTATAATACAGGAAGACTAGCAGGATGCAGAGATCTGAAGCCCATGGACACAGGTTTATCTGGAAATTCTTTAACTTTCCCTTTTTTGAAAGGTGAATTTTACCCTTAGAATCCTCCCTTTTCCTCTAAGTGTGGGCTACATTGAGTCACATGCTTATAAAGATCTGAATAAGTCAGGAGGTGGTGTATGCCTCCAAAATAAGAACAAAGTCATGAATAGTAGTGGGGAGTGCCCTTCCCCACTGTTCACTCAGGAGCATGCCAGTTGACACGTCACAGGGGCCTGAAGTGGAAATTTCTGGTTTCTTCGGAGACTCAGTTGTGTCATGTGATGGTTTGTTAGAGTAGCACTTGAGAGAGCATGTGATGTTTGGAAAGGGTAGAAGTATAACCTAACAGACCATGGATGATGCTATGGCACTGGTTCTCCTTGCCTTCTTTGCTGATCATTTTTTGTTGTGACTTCCTAGAGAGAAATGCACCAAAGAATTTGTGATATTCCAGTGGCTTCTTATAGCTTCTAAGGACTTGGGGTGATTAGCAGAGCCTCCTGTTTTTTTTTTTTTTCCTAGATCGCCCTGCCATTGCTGATTTATGGATGGTGTTTGTGAATGGCTTAAGCTACCACTGCTGTTGATTTGTTTGAACTGAACTGTTGATATCCTGGCAACAAATACTGGAATTACCCCCAAAGAGCTATTTCTAAACAGGTCCACATTCCCCTTTGCCGTATTTTTCCTTTCCACTACCTCTGGTGGGTGGTGGGCTAGAAGGAAGGTTAAAGCATTTAAGAATCTTTATTAAAGTAGGTTTTGAAAAAATTCTAAGCCTACAGGGACCCCAAGCACAGTGTGGAGTGGTGTGTGTGACATGAATTATATCTTCTGCCAAGAGTGAATGATGCACTTTGGAAGTGGCTCCTCCAGATGACTGTAGCCATGCTGACAGCTTGATAACTCTGTCCTGAGATACTCTGAGCCAGGGCTATCCAGCTAAGCCACTGTACATTCTCCCCTCAGACACTGTGATGTAATAGATGCTGTGGTTAAATTAGCCATTCTTATGCTAAGTCAGTGCTGTCTTATTAGTTTTTTTTTTTTTAAATCTGTAGTGTATGTGTGTGAATGCACGTCAAGGCACATATGTGGAAGTGCCTGATTTGAAATGTCAGAATTTTTATTTCCCCTTAAGGAAAAGACAAAAACTGGTGGTTTATTATACCATTCCAAGACATGGCCTTTCTGTATAGCTGATCATTCTATTTTCCTGCTCAGGGATGAGTTCATCTTGCTTTAGCCCGAACTTCCCTTTGTGTCAGGGTCTCACACATTTATGTCATTACTCATTTATTGCTACATTTTTCTTTCTTTAAAATTTACTTTTGATTTTGCTCTCTTTATGTGTATGTGGTAAGCCTGTGTGTGTGTATGTGTGTGTGTGTGTGTGTGTGTGTGTGTATTTTCTATGTGGGGTGCACAAGTATGTGATGGCCAGAAGTTGACCTATGTGTCTTCCTTGAAAGCTTTCCACTTTATATACTAAGGAAGCATTTCTCAGTCAACTCCAGAGTTCACTGATAAGGCTGGTTTAGCTCATGGTTTGCTCTGGGGATTCCCTGTATTTCTGCCTTTCAAGATCTGGAATTGCAGGTGGATACCACATTCATCTGGAATTTATGTGAGTGCTGTGGATTTGAACTCTGGCTCCTACCCTGCTGAAGCAAATGCTTTCACCACTGAGTTAACTCTGCAGTACTTTATTTTTAACAACAGATGTTTCCCCAGCATCTATTTTTTTTCCTAGTTTTAAAAAGGATTTTATTTTTAATTGTGTGTCTATAAGGAGGTCTGTGCATACCAGTTCAGTGCTCTCAGTGGCCAGAAGGTGGCCCTAGATTCCCTGGAACTGGCATTACCTGCAGTTGTGAGCTGCTGGATGGATGTTCTGGGAACTACATCTGCAAGAGTGGCACATACTCCTAACGGCTGAGCCACCTCTCCAGCCCCATATCCCTTATCAATTCACATTTCCTCAAGGATGAAGTTATTTTACACAGTTTTATGTGTTTTGTTTACTTCCTGGTCTTGTGGATCTTTTGAACCTGCTGTAATTAATTATGATGGTGCATAGTCTTTTAAGATGTTGTATTCATGTTGCTACTTTAAAGTGTAGAAATTGATTAAAAATTTATTATCCATCTTAGGAAACAAAAAGCTGAGTCTATGTCATTTTGTCTGTGCTATTCATATCCAAGGGGTTACCTGTAATCTTGGCCCAGAGGAGGATGTTGTGGTGGTAAATTTCCGTTTGAAGATTAAATGTTATCTGGGCTGTGATCTGTACTTGGGAATTAATTTGCAAAGTTGACTGAGTCACTGTGCAAAGGCCAATGGCATTGAAGGAAGAATTTCTATTAGTTACATTCCCTTGAGAGAGAGGCCATGCCATATCTGCAGGGCCACCTGGGAAAGCTTTTGATCACACTGAAGCCAGGGTAATGAGAAAGCGTGGTCCAGATTCTTTATAGCAGGCTCTGCTGAAAGCAGAACAGGACTGAGTGAAAAGCATAGGACTGGGTCGTTTGACTGAGTCCAACAGGCTTTGGGTCATGGGCACTGCTCCTAACTATGCAACCACTGGCCTTGGGCTGAAACAAGGCAGAGAAATACCACTTCCTGCAGTGCACAGGATGCACAAGCCAGATGGAGAAGGGGGTCTGGTGTGCACGTACTCAGGTGCTTAATTTGCAGATACAGAGAATCTGATCCTGGGGCTGGGGAGAGTGCAAAGTGCTTGTGGTGTGAGTAGGAGGACCATTCATTACTACAGTAAAGCTAGGCATGGGGTGCGCATCTCTATTCACAGCTTTGGGGAAACAGAGATGGGAGAATCCCTGGGCTTACTGTACAGCCAGCCTGGTCCATTTGTTGAGTGCCAGGCTGGCTTGTTCTAAAAATTGAGGTGTATTTGGTCCCTGAAAAGCAACAACACTTGAGTACCCCTTTCCCTTCTTTCCTTCTTCTTTTCTTTTCTTTTCTTTTCTTTTCTTTTCTTTTCTTTTCTTTTCTTTTCTCTTTCTCTCTCTCTCTCTCTCTCTCTTTCTTTCTTTCTTTCTTTCTTTCTCTCTCTCTCTCTCTCTCTCTCTCTCTTTCTTTCTTTCTTTCTTTCTTTCTTTCTTTCTTTCTTTCTTTCTTTCTTTCTTTCTTTTTGATAGGGTTTCTCTAGGTAGCCCTGGCTGTCATGAAACTCACAATGTACACCAGGCTTTGAATTTACAGAGGTCTTTAGTTTCCTAGTTTTGGGGTTAAAGACACGCACTACCACATCTGGCCTCCAGGTTTTTTTTTAAAGATGTTCAAATATCAGGAGATACATAAACTAATCGGAGCCTGCCTTTATCTTTGGAGTGATCTTCCCAGTTACTGTCCCTTGCTATCAGTTTGCACTTTCCCTGTAGTGCCAATGCAAACCCCCTGCTTCTCTTTCTTCGTGTAGTTTCCAGCTGGAGCAGCCACACACACTTTCGAGGCTTTACTTGATGTCCTACTAGCCAAGGCCTTGGCTCCCAGAAGATTCCATATGGAATCCAGATGCTGGACACTCAGCTGCAGGATATGATGATTGCCTTCAGGATTTTTTCCCCGCCTTTATTATACCCTCAATTTTCACTTCTAGAATGGGGATGCTTATTCTGTAACATTCTATATTGACTCTCTGGGTCACTTCTTAGAGTACCTGGTGGCAGGTGTCTATCACATTACTGTGTGGTCCATCTCTCGCTGCAGGTTTTTTCGATGGATGCTGCTCTTCCTCCTGCACTAGTAGAGAAAGAGGTTTCCTTTGTATTTTTCTTTTATGAGATAGGGTCTCATGTAGTCCAAGGTGGCCTCAAACTTACTATGCAGATGAGGATAACTTTGATTTTCCTGTCTTCCTCCAAGTGCCAGGATTGCAGCATGACTTGCCATGCGCTGCCTAGGAATTTTTTTTTTTTAACATCTTACTGTTTCAGCATTAATCCTTTCTATTCCTGGCAGTGCTGTGGATTGAGCCTAGAGCCTCAAGCTACAAGGCAAGTGCTCTGCCACTGAGTTACTGTTAATCCCGAAGATTCGAGGAGAAAGACCACCGACCCAAATTGTCACAATCAAATTAATTAAAGCAACAACTAAGTAAAGTTTTTTTTTTTTTTTATGTACAGGGAGATGCTCTAGAGGTCAGAATTGGATGTGAGGAAGACAAAACTCGGGGAAGGGGAAGAAGGGGAAGAAAGGGGAGAAAGGGAAGAAGGTGAAGAAGGGGAAGGGGAAGAAGGGGGAGAAGGGGAAGGGGAAGAAAGGGAAGAAGGTGAAGAAGGGGAAGAAGGTGAAGAAGGGGAAGAAGGGGAAGAAGGGGAAGGGGAAGATGGGGAAGAAGGGGAAGGGGAAGAAGAAGGAGAAGGGGAAGAAGGGGAAGGGGAAGAAGAAGGGGAAGGGGAAGAAGAAGAAGGGGAAGGGGAAGAAGAAGAAGGGGAAGGGGAAGGGGAAGGGGGGTTCTAAATAGAGGATTTGGCAGGCAAAATAGGCAGGGTTACAGGAGCAGAACATAAGCATAACAGATTAGTCATAACAACCTCCTGAAACAAAGACATGAGTTCAAGATGGACATAAGGTAATCATAACATAACCCTTTGAAACAAAGGTAGGGTTGTGAAACATTCATCACAACTTTTTGAAACAAGGATCACAAAGGTGGTTGGTTGTAAGGTAGTCACAACAACATGTGACCATAATAACCTTTCGAAACAAAGGCATATTTGTGGTTTGCTGGAACAGGAAGTACAGAGCGGTGGGGCAGTAGACTGTGCCAGGAAATTTGGTAATGTTGAGTGGGTTGGAAGCCCCAGAACCTCATATACAGGATTGTAGGAGCTTCACCTGCTTCCTTAGGCCCCTGTCACGTGACCACACTCCCCACATAGGGATGTGACCAGTGGTCATGTAGCACAAAACAGAGTTCTCCATGCTAATGAGGAATCTAGATGGGTCCTGAGGGTTTAGCTAATAACCTTCCCATCCTGGACATTCCTTCTTGCAAAAGGTGTTTAGTCTCCGGTTCACCTTGAGGAGATGGTATATACCCATTTTCCATGATGAACAATCAATAAACAGTTTGGAACCAAGGACTGTTTCTCTCATCACCATGGGGAGCCTAGAGAAAGCCTTTTCTACAGAGCTAGGGTGCTTATATCTCCGGCAGAAGGTCCCTCCATGCTCCCAATCACTGCTAAACTAAGGTTAATCTCTGATGAGCTAAGCTGGAGTTCCCCATCCCCCTTGCCCCAGGCTCCTCAGCCTGCAGACAGACCCAACTCTGATCCCGATTCCCCTAGACTCAGCGGTGTCTGGATGTCCAAGAGTTTGGGACCCCTCCCGGTGCCCTGAGCTCCTCATCACAGTCCTGTGAAACCCTGTTCTCGACCCCTCTGTGGGAATGGATTCCCTGGAGTCAGGGAACCCCAGCTTCGGTCTCCCACATCTTAGGCTACATTTTCCCACCCCCTGAGCCATGTATGGGCACTTCCAGAGCCCATCACTCAACAGACAGTGGTGTAGGGATAAATGTAATATGCTCAGTGGTGTTCCCACACCTGCTACAGCGAGAAGTGCCCAAGCCTGCGTTGCACTTGTTCATGTACCCCAGAAGAGGAGCAAAACTCCGAACCACACAGAGCCATTTGTAGTCAAGGTTACGGGTGGATTAAGAAACAGAGGATTAATTACAAACAGGAATGAGTCTAGTTTTGCCTTTACTATAAGATGGCTTTCCAGCCGAAGATGGAGGTAGGCTGGTTCCACATTACTGCTCTCGCCATTAATGTTTTTAACCATGGGATATTTCATAGCATACTTGCTACAGGCCACACCTTACTACCATAACTGTCAAACTTCTAGGTCTTGTGGTTCATTTACCCGAGAGTCTCTAGGCTTTCTAAGCCCCTTGAGTGCTTAGACTTGATGCAGAGACTTGAAGCGCTGGGCACACAGCAGATACTCAGGAATCATACAGCCAGTGATTAGTAGTGACTTTGAATCTCAATGGATGAAAAAGAGCTTGAGTGGCCTTTTAACATTTGTGTCGTGTGCAGGGGTCACTATCAGGTGTCTTTCCCTACCTTCGTTTTGACACAAACCTGTAGCTCAGTGATTTAGCTAAGCTGGCTGGTCAGTAAGCTCCTGGAGTTCCTGCCTCTGCTCCTTGAATGCTGAGATTACAGACTCATACTGGCACGCCTGACTTTTGTGAGGCTGTTGGGGACTTGAACTCAGGTCCACATGGTGTGTATCAAGTAGTTTTCTTACAGAGCCATCTTGACAACCCCCTTGTTTTATATTTTCTACTCCCCTCCGTCCAGAGCTCACCATAACTATTTTTATCTTGGAGGCGGGTGTTTTACCAGCAGAGAAAGACACAGTGCGCCATGAATTATGGATTCCATCTGATCCTCATTGAGACAATCTGAATATTTTCCCTGTGGGCGCTTGAGTGAACCAAATTAGCCCCATGCCTGTCAGCTTCCTCCAGCTCTTTGTGCTGCAGATGAAAGCCTAAGAAGTGAAAACTGAGACTCTCTTGACCTTTTCAAGTCTTCAAATAATGATTTTCTAGACAGATAAAACTAAATTGCTATTGGATCTCAGTTTGGGAGCAGGGAGGGATGGCTGCTTAGGGGCTGTGCGGTCTGTTCATGGCTTCATTTTCTCGTCTCCTGCTCGATGGTGGAAATTAAAACCCTGATGGTCAGATTAGGTGGCTATAAGCTTGTGCCCCTTGCCTCCTGCAGCAGATGGGAGAACTGGGCTTATCTCCAGGTTCAGGTGAGGGGGTCAATGATGGGAGCATTTGAAGAAAAAACGGAGGTAATAAGATCCTTAAACTAAAGGTGCTTTGGAATTGTTTTTAAAGAGAAAAAGAGAGAAAACTCACAGCCATAACCTAATTGAAGGGGGAAAAAAAGCAATCATGCTCGCATTGAGCATCCCAGACACAGGGCAAGGGGCTGCCTACATGCTGCAGAGCAGCGGGGACTGTCAGTGCCCTTTGCAGTACCACACAGCTATCCTGCCAAACTGTCTTGTCAATCACTCTTAAAAAAATTTTTTTAAATATTTTATTATTTTTTGTTGTTGATTTTTGAGAGAGGGTTTCTCTGTGTAGCCCTGGCTCTCCTGGAACTCACTCTGTAGACCAGGCTGGCCTCAAACTCAGAAATCCGCCTGCCTCTGCATCCCAAGTGCTGGAATTAAAGGCATGCACCACCATTGCCAGGCTTGTTAATCATTCTTGTGAGTTGCGGGTCTGCAGGAGAACCACCTGGTAACCAGGACACACCCTGATGGTAATAACCATGTGCACTCAGGCATGTGGCTGGGCTGGAGATGCTCTCCACAGGCCAGGTGGAGTATCCCCTTCAAGGTGGGAGGAAGGGGACTGATAAAGTCTGGGTTGACAGTCCATGTTAGCTACATCACTTGGAGAAAGTAACTGGATGATGGTTGAGTTCCCAAAAAGAGAAAAATCAGGGATGTAACTATTAGGGCCTGAGATACAGCCCAGAATCCAGACAAAAGGAAGCTGGGCATGGTACTGCTCACCAGCAAGCCCAGCACCAAGGAGACAATGATAAGTAGGATCTCTAGAGCTCGCTGGCTGGCCATCCTAGCCTACTGCTTGGTGACTCCCAGGACACTCTTGTCTCATCGCCAAGGTGGAGCAGTGCCTGGAGAACAATGCTGGGGTCAACTTCTGGCCTATATGCATACATAGGTCGAGCATGCACACACACACACACACACACACACACACACACACACACACACTCACAGAGGAGAGAAAAATCAGTGAGTGTAAAGAAAGGTCATTGAATCACTTTCAGTCTCCTTTTTCATGGCAGCAGGCCCTCCTCAGAGCATCTTTTATCAGTGAATCCATAGTCACTGGTCACTGTATTGTGTAAGAGAAATGAAGATTAGTATGGCAGACAGAAAATTTAAGTCCTCTGACTACTCAGCGTAGCACTGGACATAATTATAGATGTGCGTTCCCTGTGCCTGTTTCTGTGTGTATCCAATTCTCTCAAGGAGTAGCTTTTAAACATTTTAAAAAATTACTCTGTCACGCTAAGGAATCATGGATGTTGGGAGGGCTTTCTACCAGGGCCATGTGCACCTGCACATGCATGTGTGCACACCTCCGCCACATGAATAAATAAATAAGTAAATAAATACATTTGATCTTTACATACTTTATTAGTATAATGTTCCCTTTAATAATAAGCTGTCATCTTTGTCAGCCCTGAGTGTACTGTTCTGTCTACCACAAGGCCTTGGGGAATTTCTGTACTACTATTAAATTCCTCTGTGTGTCCCCTAGTAGGGGAGATAGTTATTGCAGTGTGCCAGGCTAGAAACATGTGCTAGAAGAATGAATTAGTTACCGTCCTTTCATTTAGTGAGCTTAGAGTCTGGTACAGATGTCAGTCTAGGATGTACTAAAATACTGTCATCTTCTCTGTCTCTGAGTCCTACATCTATTGACTCAGCCAACTTTGGATGGAAATATGTGGAAAAATTAGTGTAATTACTGACTATGCACAGGCATCTATTTTGAGTTACTTTCTCCTAAACAACACAGCATGATAATTTTGAACATAGCAATTAGTAGTTATTAAAATGAAGATACAGATGAGTTAAAGTATATGGGAAGCTTGTGTAGTTTATATTCAAATACATTATCATCATGTACAAGGGCTTAGAGCATCTGTGGAATGTGATACCTACCTGGTCTCAGAGCTGGTGTCCATGGATACTGGGGCCCCATGAATGTGAAGCATTGCCTATGACAAGTGGCGTTTTGAGAGATAGAGGCAAGAATGATGTCTTCTCTGAGGAAATTACCTCTGTTATTGTTTTTCTGTAGGCAGAAGGAAGCTTCCAGAAGGCTGAAGGTGCAAGGCACAATGGGAGAAACACGGGAGAACTCATGTGGCTTGGCCAACAAAAAGTTTCTGGTGATTTAGGCAAGGGTCAGAGTAAACATGGCTAATTTGTGCCTGCCTTTAAAGTGTTCCGATTTAAAACATGGTAGAATAGTTGCTAAAATGTTTGCCTAGTGGCATGAAGCCTTGAGTCTGAAACTTGGCACCACATGAAACCGGTGCAGTGGCACACACCTGTACTCCTAGCACTTGGGTTGGAAAGGCAGAAGGAAAGCTAGTTTGAGTCCAGCTCATCTTGGTGACTTCAAATGGAAACCTGCTTCCACTCTGAAATGGACCTTGTGTGTTGGGGAGGAAAGTAGAGGGAGGGGGAGACACAGAAACACAGAGACTATTAAAATTTATTTTATTTTTTTAAAGTTATATATATGCATGTGTGTCTGTGTGGCAGTATATGCATATGGATGGAGACCCGAAGAGGCAGTCTGTCAGATCCTCTGGAGCAGGAGTCTTAGGCAGTTGTGAGCCATCTGACATGGCTATCAGGGATGGAACTCAGTCCTCTGCAAGGGAAGAACATATTCTTTCTTGTTTGCATTCATCCTTTTTAAACATTCATTGATTTATTCACTTTACACCCCCAATATCAGCCCCCTTCCTCCCAGTACCCTCTCACAAAGATCCCCATCTACCTTTCCCTTCTCTTTTGAGAAGGGGAAGCCCCCTTCTAGATATCACCCCCATTAGACCCACCCCCACTCCCTGCACCTCAAGTTGCTGTGGGACTAGGCACGTCCTCTCCCACGGAGGCCAGACAAGATGCTCCATTTAGGGGTGCATTCCACACACAGGCAGGCAACAAGCTCAGGGACAGCTTCCACTCCAGTTGTTGGGAGACCCACATGAAGACCAAGCTGCTCATCTGCTACATATGTGCAGGGGGGCTAGGTCCAGCCCAGAGAAGTGCACACTCTTAACCACCTGGCCATCCCTCTAGTCCCACGACTGTGTTTTGGAAGAATACTTGCATATTGTAAGCATTCATCAGTGAATAATAACAAGAGTTAAAATCTGCACTCTAAGATTAGCCAGCTGATTTGAAAATGACAGCAGATGTGTTTTTTCCTGGGGAGTTAGTGTCTGGCAAAGGAGAAGGGTATCTATAATAATTCTAGGTCTCCGTAAATCCTAGTATTCTTATCGCTGTACATATTTTTCAGCACTTTTCCTAGATTACACTTGGAACGTTGTACAAGGCTCTTGCTGTTTAACACTGGAAAATCTCTCTCTCCTGCTGATAAGATTAAAGAGCTAACTCTCAGGATGCTTAGCCAGCCGGCAAGCCTGCAATCAAGGTGACACCCAATTCCTGGGGACCTTGATTGGTGGAGTTTGGGAAGGAGGGGGTGACAGCAGCAGGGAAGGATTCTTCCAGAAGCTCCAGGTGCAGCTTGGGAAGCAGAGAGAAAAGAGGCAAAGTGTGGGGGACAGAGACTTGAGGGGACATTTATCACAGCTCTTTGCCAGCTGGAGGGAGGCAAACAGCATGCTCAAGAATTCAGTGTTGGTGCCACACAGCAACAAGGGGAGGAGCTTGGGAACCATGAGAGTGATGGACCAGCTCTTCAGCCTCCTTTCACTCTGCCTCACTCACAGAAGGACTGCCCATCTTTCTATTGCCAGATATTTGACTCTAGTCAGTCTTCTGCAGACATCAGATTGATAGCCTTTGGGACAAAACTGCTTTTTAAACTACACTGGTAGGAGTGAAGATATTCTGAAGAGACTCTTGTGCCCCTCCCTTCGGCTATCAGACCTTCTGAAATGATGGATCTCCAGAAGTTTGAATTTTCCCCAGGAAATCTCCTGCTGAGAGAAGGAAAGGCCAAAGTTGGTGTCAGCCAGAAGGGGAGCTTGTCTCATGAGAAAAGACTTCACACAGTTCTGTCAACTTGTCAGATCACCTTGCAAGAGAGAGGAACCCGGACAATGATGGGTTGAAGCTGTGTGGAGGGACTGTGTCTCAGGCTCAGCTAGCTTCTTCATTTCTTGCCTTCTATTCAAATCTAAATCTCAAGTCAGACCCCTGAGGATGGACTGGGGTTGGGTTAGGGGCCTCTTTGTTCCTTTCTTCAGCGAATCAACCTCCCTTTTCTGCTTTTTACTACTATCTTTTCAATTGATCAGTTAAGGGACGATAGCTCAGCCTCTTTTGTTAGGGCGGCATGTCCTAAACTTTGACCCTGACAACTCTAGACACAGCCTTCCCTTCTGAGACAATGAGTGGGGCCTTGTAAACCATGCTTTTGTAACCCAATGAGTCTCCCAGAGCAGACTTCCAGTAAATGTTTGTTAAGTTGAATAAAAAGGACTGGGGATATAGCTCAATGGTAGAGTGTTTGATTCTCATGAGACTTCGGTTTAAGTCCCAACCCTGGAAGTCTGGGGAGAGAAAAAGGAGTGAGATACACAGATTGCATTCTCCTGTGAAACACAAGGAGAGGTTCAATGGTACTGGACTGAACAGTTTTATTATCTAAAATGACCTTGACTAAAAAAGCAGCCAGTCTAAAAAAATGAACAAGAGATAAGAAAAAGGAAATTAAAAAAAATCAACGTGGGGAAGAATTTATAAAACAAGAAGCAGGTTTAAAGGTGCAGACAAGGTAGGAACATGTTTTTCCATATTGCTTCTTGCAGTGATATTGTTTCATAAACATCCCACGGTCACAAGCATTGTCTGCATTAATACCAAAACACTGGGTGGAAGCTGTAACTTGAAACACAGTGGAGATGTCTCAAGAGTATGAGGCTCAGAAGCCCCACTCTCAGGGTCTCTGTATACTTAAAACAGTCTTTAAAGGACTGCAGAGCTGGTTCCAGGTTTTATAAGTATGAGGAATTACCTGAATTCTGATCCTAGCACCCATGTGAAATTACAAGCAGGCATGGCACTGGGTGGGTGTAATCCAGTGCTGTTGAGGCAGAGACAGGCAAATCCCTGGGATTACTGTCTATCCACTCTAGCTAAATTGGTGAGCTTCAGGTTGGATGAGATAAGTCTAACAAAACCAGTGCTGGGGGCAGAGGAGGGATGGAAGTAGACAGCTGCACATGTGCATACACACACACACACACACACACACACACACACACACACACTTAAAAATCAATTAATTAGAACATACCATTGCTCGGTAGAACTCCAGAAAATTTGATAATAACTTAAATGCCTTTTATTGTCAGAAACAATCAAAACAGCAAAATTAGAGAGCTAACTCTATAAACAGGACCCAGGAAGAAACAGGTATTGGTATTTTATCAGCTGAACTTCTTCCTTCTTTAAAAATGACTGTTTTATCTGTCTGGAAATGCTTTGCCTTATCTACCATCCCAGGCAAGAGTAATAAATAGAACAGCGATAAACTTAGTAATTACTGATGCTGTGGGTTCTGGAAAGTTTCCAAGGCTGAAGTTCACAGGCACCGTTATCATCTGAGGCCATCTGAACCAGGTGCAGTGTCTTTTCAGGATGAATTTTCCGAGGACCTTGGTGTAACTTCCTTCTCTTCAGCGCCCCCTCATGGGAGATGGTGTGGCCTGAAGGTAAGCACAGAGGCTGTGATAGTCAGAAAGCCCACCACGGTCCTGCAGTAACTCTGACTTACAGGTTAACAGCAGTCCTGTGCAAGCCACTAGACTGATTTAAGCAAACCTTGGGTTTCTTCTGCCTATCCCAAGACACACATTTAGATCCTTCTCCTAGTTTTGTGGTTATGATAAACTTGTATTTTCTTTAGAAATGTGTGAAAGAGTAAATACTTATTTAAGTCACAGGGAGATAATGCCTTTGTAAAATAGTAAGTGAAAAAGCCTGACATGTTGAAGTCAGCCGTGTGTCTAGGTCTCGTTGTCTTTATTGCAGCCTGCCTGACCCAAGCAGGAAAAGGAGCTCACCTGTGGGATAGACTTCTGTCAGGCCCTCCCCATTATTCTAGTAGCATGGGGGTGGTCTGAACTGTACAGAGGCACGTGTCTCTGACCATGAACAGAGAGCTCGCCATCTCTCCCACTTGCCTATAAAGATGAAAGGAAGGAATGGAGTCGTCTTGTAGAGGAGTTGGATGTTTATATTAACCTAATGAAAAGATCACAAATTCTGAGCTATCCAACTGCAACTTATTCCCCATTGAGCACATTGATCCAGGGTTTCTCTCTGCGGCCATCACATGCAGAATTAGATCCCGTTTGCAGCTTTCAGTTGGCTGTGGTTTGTGGTCAGGCTGATTGAGCCGAGCGTCCCCACAAATGGTGCTGTGTATGCAGTGGGTCTGGAGACGCCAGAATGAAAGTGTTATTTATTTATTTATTTATTAACGTTTTTTTTTTTTCCCCCTAGTGGGGTTCAGCTAAGGCTGTTCATGCTTTGTGAGAGGACAGAGAGAGTTGAAGGGAAGGCAGGAGTGCAAACTCTGCCATGGCTGGCTTTAGCCACACAGGTGCTCTGTAGGTTATAGCTTAGTCCACTCTCTTCTTTTCCCTGCCTCTCCCTGGCAGGGGTGCCGGCTGGTATTTCTCCTTGGGTGTTATTTTTCACACTGTGGCTCTGATAAACCAGATGGGGGGAGGACTAGGAAGAGTTGAGAGAGGGAAAAACATGATCCAAATTAATTTTCAATAGAAAAATAATAAAAGACACCCCTCCAGCACACCGAGGGCACCCATTTTTCCTGTCAGCAGTTTTCTTTATTTTTTCTTTCATTTTTTTATTAGATATTTTCTTCATTTACATTTCAAATGCTATCCTGAAAGTTCCCTACACCCTCCCCACACTCTGCTCCCCTAATCACCCACTCCCACTTCTTGGCCCCGGTGTTCCCCTGTACTGGGGGATATAAAGTTTGCAATACCAAGGGGCCTTTCTTCCCAATGATGGCCGACTAGGCCATCTTCTGCTACAAATGCAGCTAGAGTCTCGAGCTCTGGGGGTACTGGTTAGTTCATATTGTTGTTCCACCTATAGGGTTGCAGACACCTTCAGTTCCTTGGGTACTTTCTCTAGCTTCTCCATTGGGGGCGCCGTGTTCCATCCAATAGATGACTGTAGGCATCTACTTCTGTATTTGTCAGACACTGGCATAGCCTCACAAGAGACAGCTATATCAGGGTCCTTTCAGCAAAATCTTGCTGGCATATGCAAAAGTGTCTGGGTTTGGTGGCTGATTATGGGATGGATCCCCAGGTGGGGCAGTCTCTGGATGGTCCATCATTTTGTCTCAGCTGCAAACTTTTTCTTTTTCCCTGGGTATTCTGTTCCCTATTCTAAGAAGAAATGAAGTATCCACACATTGGTCTTCCTTTCTCTTGATTTTCTTGTGTTTTGCAAATTGTATCTTGGGTATTCTAAGTTTCTGAGTTATCAGTGAGTGAATATCATGTGAGTTCTTTTGTGATTGGGTTACCTCACTCAGGATGATATCCTCCAGACCCTTCCATTTGCCCAAGAATTTCATAAATTCATTGTTTTTAATAGCTGAGTAGTACTCCATTGTGTAAATGTACCACATTTTATGTATCCATTCCTCTGTTGAGGGACATCTGGGTTCTTTCCAGCTTCTGGCTATTATAAATAAGGCTGCTATGAGCATAGTGGAGCATGTGTTCTTATTACCAGTTGGAACATCTTCTGGGTATACGCCCAAGAGAGGTATTGCTGGATCTTCTGGTAGTACTATGTCCAATTTTCTGAGGAACCGCCAGACTGATTTCCAGAGTGGTTGTACAAGGTTGCAATCCCACCAGCAATGGAGGTGTGTTCTTCTTTCTCCAAATCCTCCACAGCATCTGCTGACACCTGTCAGCAGCTTTCTATCAGCTCCAAAGCATATGTATCCACTCAGGTCCATGAGAACTCCTTTCTCTCCTCAAACGCTTGCCTGGCTCCTAAGACCCCAACTTGTATATCAGTGGCCACCAGCTTACCTCTGTCAGTGTCCTGTAATATCACAGGGCTGGGATCTTTTTCTTTTGAACTATTTTTTCCCTATCTCCAATAGTTCACCAGCTGGAGACCACGTCCCCGACCACAAACTTTTGGAATCCATTTCAGATACAAATCAGAACAGTTTACTGTCACCAAGAAACATGGAATTATATTGTCTGTCATAGAAACTCAAGAAATGGCATTTCACTCTGACTTTTATTATATACATTTAAAAAACAGACTACATTCATTACGCAGAGTGACCAGCTTCACCATGATGTTTTCATACATATCTACTACTGTCCTAGTTAGGGTTTACTGCTGTGAACAGACACCATGACCAAGGCAACTCTCATAAGAACAACATTTAACTGAGGCTGGCTTACAGGTTCAGAATTTCAGTCCTTTATCATCAAGGTGGGAACATGGCAACATCCAGGCAGGCGTGGTGCAGGAGGAGCTGAGAGTTCTACATATTCATCTGAAGGCTGCTCGCAGAATACTGACTTTCAGGCAGCTAGAATGATGGTATTAAAGTCCATGCCTACAGTGACACACCTACTCCAACAAGACTGCACATACTCAAACAAGGCCATATCTCCAAATAGTCCTACTCCTTGGACCAAGCATATATAAACCATCACATACTACGTACTTTTGTCATATTAATCCTCTTCTGCACTCTATTGTCCCTCAACTAGTCACAATCCAAATATTGCTGCTTTTACTTTCATGTCATATATACATTTTATGCATGCAGCATGTGTCTGTGTGTGTACAAAGTCTAAATTCACAGAAGGGAAACAATATATCTTTCCCTTCCCTTGCCCCCTCCCTCCTTCCCTCCCTATCACTTTTTTATTGCTATTTATCACTTATTCACTTTACATCTGGCTCACTGCCTGCCTCCTGGTCACTCCCTCCCATAATCCTTCCCCCCTTCCTCCTCCCCTTCTCTTCTGAGCCAGAAGGCACCCCCCCATCCCCGGGTATCCTGCTACCCTGGCACATCAACTCTCTGTGAAGCTAGGCATATCCTCTCCCACCGAGGCCAGACAAGGCAGCCCAGATAGAAGAACATATCCCTTGTACAAGCAACAGCTTTTGGGAGAGTTCCCTTTCCACTGCTCCAGTTGTTCAGGACCCACATGAAGACCAAGCTGCACATCCATTACATATGATCAGGGAGGCCTAGGTCCTGCCTGTGTTTGTTCTTTTGGTTGGCTGTTCAATCTCTGAGAGCCCCAAGGCTTCAGGTTAGTTGACTCTGTTGGCTCTCTCTATCTCTTGAGACAACATCTTATATACCTCCAGGCTAGTTCTCAATACTGTTACTTAGCTGAAGATGACCTCAAATTTTGATCTTCCTACCTCTACCTCTCCAGTGCTGAGAGGATGGGTGGCTGAACCTAGTTTGTTAGGGCTGACTCCAGGCTCTGATCCTGACAAGTCTGGTACTGCCAGGTCCATAGCAAGCCAAACATATAGCAACGTACTTTTGCAGCATGCCAGTTCTAACTTATGAACTCGGGGTGTCCTATGGTCCCAGGATCTTAGCTGCCTCCTCCTTTCCTGGAAATTAAGTCCCTCTGATCCCGCTAGCATACTTCAAGGGTCAGGAGCTTTGAATATGAGCCCAGAGGAATTGTGGTACCAGAAGGCTGCAGAGCATCGCGTATTAACAGATCCAGTCCCTCCTGGAGATCAGCGTGTAGGATAGAGGTGTCTTTGAGTGTGACCTCTGAATCTGACTGATGACACTGAACACTGAACCTGGGCTTCACTGTTTATAAACCTGACCATTTTGTGTTATATGTTCAGTCTCTTCATCTTTATCTTTATATTTTAAAAATTGATTATTTGAGAATTTCATGCAATGTATTTTGATCAAATTGACCTACACAACTCCTTCCTTTAATTTCTCCTGGATCTGCTTTCCTCTCTTCCACTCCCAACTTCATGACCTCATAGTTTTTGTTTGTTATGTAAAACCCCATTGATTTCACTTTGCCTTGTTCCTATACTCTTGGATGTGGGAGCATCCATTGGAGTGGGGTCATCTTACCAGGAACCATACCCTTAAAGACAATAGATTCTCCGACCCATAGGAACCATCAAGTCCTCAGTTAGGGAGCAGGCCTCATGCATGTCTTCCCACTCAATGCTAGAATGTGGACTGGCCTGATCTTGGACAGGCATGAAGCTGCAGTGAGTTCAAGAGCACGAGGTCCTGCCATGTCCAGAAGTCACTGTTTCATTCTGTGCTGCTCATCACAGACCTCTGGCTCTTTAGTGTTACCACCACCTTTCCCACAATGCTCCCTGAGCCTTGCAGAGAGTGTGATACAAGTGCTCTCTGCACTTAGACAAGCTGTGAGTGTGCTAACCACTGTCCAGTGTACATAGAACCTTCTCTGTTGGGGTCTGAGAGTGGTATTAACCCATGACTATGGAGATGTGGATTTAGGGGGAAGTTTGATACTATGCCTATTTAGCAGATTTATAGTAGTAGGCTTACCCTGGGACTTGGGAGCTCCCAGGCCATGAGTTATTGGTCAGGTTTACAGTACTAAGGGTGTGTTTCCTTCAGTGAGCAGGTCTTCAATCCAATCAGGAAGTGGTAAAACCACTCATGGGCATATCTTGCCATTTTTAGTCATTATTGCAGCTTATAGAGTTCACACATGAGTATGACTGCTGATTTTTATTTTTCTTCCCAGCAGCCTGTATAACATCTTCAGTAGTAGGAGAGCTACTCCGCAGAGAGGAAGCTTCCTGGTCAGAACTGACCTGATTTCTTCATGTCCCGTGACCATTGTATGTGGAGCCCTCCATTAGAGGATTTTTTTTTTCAAATTTTTTTCATTAGATATTTTCTTAATTTACATTTCAAATGCTATCCTGAAAGTTACTTCTACCATCCCCCCCCCGCCTTGATCCCCTACCCACCCACTCTAACTTCTTGGCCCTGGCATTCCCCTGTATTGGGGCATATAAAGTTTGCAATACCAAGGGGTCTCTCTTCCCAATGATGGCCGACTAGGCCATCTTCTGCTACATATGCAGCTAGAGACACGAGCTCTGGGGGTTCTGGTTAGTTCATACTGTTGTTCCTCTTATAGGGTTGCAGACCCTGTCAGCTCCTGTGGTACTTTCTCTAGCTTCTCCATTGGGAGCCCTGTGTTCCATTCTATAGATGACTGTGAGCATCCACTTCTGTATTTGCCAGGCACTGTCATAGCCTCATACGAGACAGCTATATCAGGGTCCCTTCAGCAAACTCTTGTTGTCTGAGTTTGGTGACTGATTATGGGATGGATCCCCGGGTGGGGTAGTCTCTTGATAGTGCATTCTTTCGTCTTAGCTTCAAACTTTGTCTCTGTAACTCCTTTCATGGGTATTTTGTTCCCTATTCTAAGGAAGAATGAAATATCTACATGCTGGTCTTCCTTATTCTTGATTTTTTTGTGTTTTGCAAATTGTATCTTGGGTATTCTAAGTTTCTGAGCTAATATCCACTTATCAGTGAGTGCATATCTAATGACTTCTTTTGTGATTGAGTTACCTCACTAAGGATGATATCCTCCAGATACATCCATTTGCCGAAGAATTTCATAAATTCATTGTTTTTAATAGCTGAGTAGTACTCCATTGCGTAAATGTACCACATTTTATGTATCCATTCCTCTGTTGAGGGACATCTGGGTTCTTTCCAGCTTCTGGCTATTATAAATAAGGCTGCAATGAGCATAGTGGAGCATGTGTTCTTATTACCAGTTGGAATATCTTCTGGGTATATGCCCAGGAGAGGTATTGCTGGATCTTCCGGTAGTACTATGTCCAATTTTCTGAGGAACCACCAGACTGACTTCCAGAGTGGCTGTACAAGCTTGCAATCCCACCAGCAATGGAAGAGTGTTCCTCTTTCTCCACATCCTCGCCAGCATCTGCAGTCACTTGAATTTTTGATCTTAGACATTCTGACTGGTGTGAGGTGGATTCTCAATGTTGTTTTGATTTGCATTTCCCTGATGATTAAGGATGTTGAACATTTTTTCCGGTGTTTCTCAGCCATTCCATATTCTTCAGTTTAGAATTCTTTGTTTTGCTCTGTACCCATTTTTTTTTTTTAATGGGGTTATTTGAATTTCTGGAGCCCAGCTTCTTGAGCTCTTTGTAGATATTGGATATTAGTCCCCTATCAGATTTAGGATTGGTAAAAATCCTTTCCCAATATGTTGGTGGCCTTTTTGTCTTTTTGAGAGTGTCTTTTGCCTTTCAGAAGCTTTGCAATTTTATAAGGTCCCATTTGTCAAATTTTGATCTCACAGCACAAGCCATTGTTGTTCTGTTTAGGAATTTTTCCCCAGTGCCCATATCTTTGAGGCTTTTCCCCACTTTCTCCTCTATAAATTTCAATGTCTCTGGTTTTATGTGAAGGTCTTTGATGCACTTAGACTTGAGCTTTGTACAAGGAGATAAGAATGGATCAGTTCGCATTCTTCTACATGATAACAGCCAGTTGTGCCAGCACCATTTGTTGAATATGCTGTCTTTTTTCCACTGGATGGTTTTAGCTCCCTTGTCAAAGATCAAGTGACCATAGGTGTGTGGATTCATTTCTGAGTCTTCAATTCTATTCCATTGATCTACCTGTCTGTCACTGTACCAGTACCATGCAGTTTTTATCATAATTACTCTGTAGTACAGCTTAATGTCAGGCATGGTGATTCACCCATGTTGAGAATAGTTTTTGCTATCCTAAGTTTTTTATTATTCCAGATGAATTTGCAAATTGCCCTTTCTAACTCAGTGAAGAATTGAGTTGGAATTTTGATGGGGATTGCATTGAATCTGTAGATTGCTTTCGGCAGGATATCCATTTTTACTATATTAATCCTGCCAATCCATGAGCATGGGAGATCTTTCCATCTTCTGAGATCTTCTTCTATTTCTTTTTTCAAGGACTTGAAGTTCTTGTCATACAGATCTTTCACATCCTTAGTTAGAGTATAATAACAAGGTATTTTATATTATTAGTGGCTATTGTGAAGGGTATTGTTTCCCTAATTTCTTTCTCAGCCCCTTTATTCTTTGTGTAGAGAAAGGCCATTGATTTGTTTGAATTAATTTTATATCCAGCTACAGCACTGAAGCTGTTTATCAGGTTTAGGAGTTCTCTGGTGGAATTTTGGGGGTGCCTAATGTATACTATCATATCATCTGCAAACAGTAATATTTTAACTTCTTCCTTTCCAATTTGTATCCCCTTGATCTCATTTTGTTGTCGAATTGCTCTGGCTAGAACTTCAAGTACTATATTGAATAGGTAGGGAGAAAGTGGGCAGCCTTGTGTATTCACTGATTTTAGTGGGATTCCTTCGAGTTTCTCTCCACTTAGTTTGATGTTGGCTACTGGTTTGCTGTATATTTCTTTAATTATGTTTAGGTATGGGCCTTGAATTCCTGATCTTTCCAAGACTTTTATCATGAAAGGGTGTTGGATTTCGTCAAATGCTTTCTCAGCATCTAAAGAGATGATCATATTTTTTGTCTTTGAGTTTGTTTATATAATGGATTACATTGATGGATTTCAGTATATTAAATCATCCCTGCATTCCTGAGATGAAGTGTACTTGGTCGTGATGGATGATCATTTTTATGTGTTCTTGGATTCAGTTTGGGAGGATTTTATTGAGTATTTTTCCATCCATATTCATAAGGAAAATTGGTCTGAAGTTCTCTTTCTTTGTTGGATCTTTGTGTGGTTTAGGTATCAGAGCAACTGTAGCTTTATAGAATGAATTGGGTAGAGTACCTTCTGTTTCTATTTTGTGGAATATTTTGAGGAGAGTTGGAATGAAGTCTTCTTTGAAGATCTGATAGAACTCTGCACTAAACCCATCTGGTCCTGGGCTTTTTTTTGGTTGGGAGAGTATTGATGACTGCTCCTATTTCTTTAGGGGAAATGGGACTGTTTAGATCGTTAATCTGATCCTGGTTTAACTTTGGTACCTGGTATCTGTCTAAGAAGTTTTCCATTTCATCCAGGTTTTCTAGTTTTGTTGAGTATAGCCTTTGGTAGTAGGATCTGATGATGTTTTGGATTTCCTCAGGTTCCGTTGTTATGTCTCCTTTTTCATTTCTGATTTTGTTAATTAAGATACTGTCCCTGTGCTGTCTATTTAGTCTGGCTAAGGGTTTATCTATCTTGTTGATTTTCTCAAAGAACCAGCTCCTGGTTTGGTTGATTCTTTGAATAGTTCTTTTTGTTTCTACTTGGTTGATTTCAGCCCTGAGTTTGATTATTTTCTGTTGTCTATTCCTCTTGGGTGAATTTGCTTCCTTTAGTTCTAGGGCTTCTAGGTGTGCTCACAGGCTCCTAGTGTATGCTCTCTCTAGTTTCTTTTTAGAGGCACTTAGGGCTATGAGTTTTCCTCTTATGACTGCCTTCATTGTGTCCCATAAGTTTGGGTATGTTGTGGCTTCATTTTCATTAAACTCTAGAAAGTCTTTAATTTCTTTCTTTATTTCATCCTTGACCAAGGAATCATTGAGTAGAGTGTTGTTCAGTTTCCACGTGAATGTTGGCTTTCTATTATTTATGTTGTTATTGAAGATCAGCCTTAGTCTATGGTGATCAGATAGGATGCATGGGATAATTTCAATAGTTTTGTATTTGTGGAGGCCTGTTTTGTGACCAATTATATGGTCAATTTTGGAGGAGTTACCATGAGGTGCTAAGAAGAAGGTATATCCTTTTGTTTTAGAATAAATTGTTCTGTAGATATGTATTAAATCCATTTGTTTCATGACTTCTGTTACTGTTCATGTGTCTTTGTTTAGTTTCTGTTTCCAGGATCTGTCCATTGGTGAGAGTGGGGTGTTGAAGTCTCCCACTATTATTGTGTGAGGTGCAATGTGTGCTTTGAGCTTTACTACAGTTTCTTTAATGAATGTTGCTGCATAGATATTCAGAATTGAGAGTTCATCTTGCTTGATTTTTACCTTTGATGAGTATGAAGTGCCTCTTCTTGTCTTTTTTGATAACTTTGGGTTGAAAGTCAATTTTATCCAATATTAGAATAGCTACTCCAGCTTGTTTCTTCAGACCATTTGCTTGGAAAATTGTTTTCCAGCCTTTCACCCTAAGGTAGTGTCTGTCTTTTTCCCTGAGGTGGGTCTCCTGTAAGCAGCAAAACGTTGGGTCCTGTTTGTGTAGCCAGTCTATTAGTCTATGTCTTTTTATTGGGGAAATGAATCTATTGATGTTAAGAGATATTAAAGAAAACTAATTGCTTCCTGTTATTTTTGTTGTTAAATTTGGGGTTCTGTTCTTGGGGCTGTCTTCTTTTAGGATTGTTGAAGGATTACTTTTTTGTTTTTTCTAGGGTGTAGTTTCAGTCTTTGTGTTGGTGGTTTCCTTTTATTATCCTTTGAAGGGCTGGATTCATAGAAAGATATTGTGTAAATTTGGTTTTATCATGGAATACTTTGATTTCTCCATCTATGGTAATCGAGAGTTTTGCTGGGCTGGCATTTGTGTTCTCTTAGTGTCTGTATAACATCTGTCCAGGATCTTCTAGCTTTCATGGTCTCCGGTGAGAAGTCTGGAGTAATTCTAATAGGCCTGCCTTTATATGTTACTTGATCATTTTCCCTTATTGCTTTTAATATTCTATCTTTATTTAGTGCATTTGTTGTTCTGATTATTATGTGTCTGGAGGAATTTCTTTTCTGGTCCAGAGTATTTGGAGTTCTGTAGGCTTCTTGTATTCATGGGTATCTCTTTCTTTAGGTTTGGAAAGTTTTCTTCTATTATTTTGTTGAAGATATTTGCTGGCCCTCTAAGTTGAAAATCTTTCTCGTCTACTTCTATTATCAGTAGGTTTGGTGTTCTCATTGTGTCCTGAATTTCCTGGATGTTTTGAGTTAGGATCTTTTTGCATTTTGCATTTTCTTTGATTGTTGTGTTCATGTTCTCTATGGAATCTTCTACACCTGAGATTCTCTCTTCCATCTCTTGTATTCTGTTGCTGATGCTCACATCTATAGTTCCTAGTGTTTCTATGTCCAAAGTTGTCTCACTTTGGGTTTTCTTTATTGTTTCTATTTCCCTTTTTAGGTCCTGGATCGTTTTGTTCAATTCCATTACCTGTTTAGTTGTGTTTTCCTGTAGTTCTTTAAGGGATTTTCATGTTTCCTCTTTAAGGACTTTTACCTCTTTAGCAGTGTTCTCCTGTATTTCTTTAAGTGAGTTATTAATGTCCTTCTTAATGTCCTCTACCAGCACCATGAGATATGATTTTAAATCTGAGTCTTGCTTTTCGGGTGTGTTGGGGTATCCAGGACTGGCTGAGTTGGGAGTGCTGGGTTCTGATGAAGGTGAGTGGTCTTGCTTTCTGTTATTAAGATTCTTAATTTTTCCTTTCACCATCTGGTAATCTCTGGAGTTGGTTGTTATAGTTGTCTCTGGTTGGAGCTTTTCCTCCTGTGATTCTGTTAGCTTTTGTCAGCAGTCCTGGGAGTCCAGCTCTCTTCTGAGTCTCAGTGGTTGGAGTAGTCTCTGCAGGCAAGCTCTCCTCTTGCAGGGAAGGTGCACCGAGGTCTGGTGTTCAGATCTGCCCCTTAGCTAAAGATGAAGGCCCAATATAGGGCTTGTTCAAGAAGCTGTGTTGCCTCTGCAGCCTGCACATTCACCTGCACAGACTGGTCTCTGGGGGACCCAGGACCCACGTTGGCTCCCTCTCGAGCTCTGGCAGGCAGAGCCCTCCTGGGCAGACACCTCTCCTCAGGTCGGGAAGGTGCCTGGATGTCTGGAGCCTCAAACTGGTTCTGTCCCAGAAGCTGTGTTACTTCTGCCTGTCCCAGATGTTGTGTCATTTCTACAGTCCACACTCTCACCTGCGCAGACTTGTCTCTGAGTGATCTGGGACCCAAGTTGGCTCCCTCAAAAGTTCTGGCAGGCAAAACCCTCCTGGGTGGACACCTCTCCTCAGTGGGTGAAGGTGCCCAAATGTCTAGAGCCTGAAACTGGGCCTGTCCCAGAAGCTGTGTTGCTTCAGTGGTCTGCTCAGTCACCGTTTGCAGTCTGCGAGCTGACCTGTGCAGACTGGTCTCTGAGCGACCTGGGACCCAGATGGCTCCATTAGAGGATCTTAACCATCAAGTTCTGGCAAACAACAAGGAACTATGACAATAGCTTATATTGTTTTGTTGGTCTCCAGAACACTTCTAACAATACTGGAATTTTTATTTGACAAATTATAGCTTCTAAGATGAGCACAATCCTCTGTTGGGTGCCTCCAATTAAACTGTTTTATATGAATGAACAAAAGAAAAATATATAGGGCTTATAAAATAGTAGGCTTCCATATGGATCTTGAAAACAACCCTGATGTTAGCTATTCCTCCCCACTACTCTTCTCTCTCTCCCCACTTGACTCTCCCTCCTCATTATTCCACTTGGCCATCATATTACCTGTGTTCATATGCCCCTCCCCCATTAATAACTTTCTTCCTTCTTCTCACCAATAGTTTGTTTCTAGCTTCCTATAGGTACTATAGGATTCTATAGGTACTCCAAATTAAACAGAAACCTAAAGTTTTTTTTCAAAGATCCACATATGTGGCAGAACCTGTGAACTTTATTTTTCTGTGTCTGTGTTACTACATTCTGTATAATCTTTTCCAGTTTCATACACTTACATACAAATTTCATTATTTTATTTTTCTTTATAACTGAATGAAATTTTACTGTATATAGATACATTTTCACTATTCATTTACTGGTTACTGGAAATCTAGGCTGTTTTCTTGTCTTAGCCATTGTGAATAAAGCAGCTATGAACATACATGAGCATGAGTTTCTGCAGCAGGAGAGTCCCTTGGGTATATTCCTCTGAATGGCTATAGTGGTTTGACTAGGAATGCTCCCCATAGGCCCATATAGTTGAATGCTAAACCTCCAGAGAGTGGTACTACTTGGGAAGGATTTAGAGGTACGGCTCTGTTAGAGAAATAGAGTCACTGTGGTGGGCTTTGAGGTTTCGTAAGCCCAGCCCAGGCCTAGTGTCTCTCTCAGCCAGCAGATAAGGATGTAGCTCTCAGCTATATGCCCAGCACCATGCATACTGGTCTTCTTCCTGCCACCATGTTCCCTACCATGGTGGTAAAGGACTAAACCTCTGAAACTGTAAGCAGGAATCCTTTTAAAGGCTGTTTTTTGTAAGAGTTGGCATGGTCATGGAGTCTCTTCACAGCAATAGGACAGTGACTAGACAGTGGGACCTATTTGTAATTTTCTGAGAAAAAACCACAGTGGTATGTACAGTTGCTAAACTGATTTGCACCCACACCAACAGTGCATAAGGGTTCCCTATCCTGCAATCCTTTTCAGAATTCATTGCATTTTTCTCCTTAATCTTCTCCATTATAACTGGGATAAGATAAAAATCTGAAAGTAGTTTTAATTTGTAATTCCCTGACAGCTAAGGATGGTGAACACTTTAAAAATATATTTTAGCCATTTGCATTTCTCCTTCTGAAAACTCTGTTCAGTAATATTGGCCATTTTTTAAAAATTAGGATATTTATTTTCTTGGTAGTTTTTTATTTCCTTATATATGTTAAACACTAATCAACTAAAGCTCTGTGAGATGTATTAAAGGATTTTCTCCATTTGTTGGGCAGTGGTTTATTTGTCTTTTAGTCAGTTGATAGTTTCCTTTGCAGTGTAGAAACTTTTTAACTTCAGAAAGTCTCACTTGTCAATTTTGCTATTATATAATAATATCTACAGTCTTACCTCTAAAGACCCTACCTGAACCTATGCTATGAAGTGTATTCATTGCTTTCTTCTAGAAGTTTCTCTAATTGGTTTGGGATTGATTTGTGTGTGGGGTTAAAGAGAAGGATCTCTGTAAGCCTCAGCTTCCTCACTAGGAAAGAGAAGAGGGACAAGAGACCTCCTCCTAGGAGACTTCAAGGAATAGGTGAGACTGTCCTTGGAGAGTATTTCATACTCTGTGTTGTTCTGTGCACAAAGAAACCCAAGAAGAAGTGGCCACAAAGCTATTACACTACCCAAACTCAGACCCTTGCTATACTCCCAAATTTTCCTTCATAACATGGAAAATTTGCTAGAAGTGTATTTCTTGTTTAAAAAAAAATATCTAGGACTGAGGATATGGTTTGAGTTGGGAAAATGTTTGCCTAGAAACCATGAAGCCATGGGATTTCATCTCCAGCACCACACGAACCAGGTATGGTATTTCCAGGTAATTCTAGCACTTGGGTGGTAGGGGCATAAGGTCAGAAATTTGAGGTTATCCTAGGCCAAATATTGAGTTCGAGGCAAACTTGAGTTATATATAGCTCTCTGTCTCTCTCTCACATCTCTGTCTCTCTGTCTCTGTCTCTGTCTCTGTCTCTGTCTCTGTCTCTGTCTCTGTCTCTCTCTCTCTCTCTCTCACACACACACACACACACACACACACACGCACACACCCAAGAAAACAACAAAAACAACAACAGCAGTCTGTCTTGATTAAACTACTAGAATGCTTCAACCTTCCTCTCAGCCTTATTTACTATGTTAATTTGATCTTCAGTGAACTGTTTTTCAGAAATTCTCTCCAGTTTTCCATCTTCTTTTTTCACTAAATTTTTATTTGGAGATAATTGTGTTGGCAAGCAGTAATAAGAGATAACACAGAGTGTTTGCATTATGTGTCTGTACTCTGTATCTGCATATATAGTCTCTCCCTCCCTCCCTCCCTCCCTCCCTCCCTCCCTCCCTCCTCTCTGTTCTGTCTTTAGCTCACAGCTCTTCTGCCTCTGTATTCTTCTGTTGAGTCCATCTGCTAAGTTTTATTTAAGCGGGTGCAATTTCCAATCTGAAAATTCCCACCTAATTCTCTAGAGCATCTGCTCTCTATTGGTGACTCCTTTCCTAGTTGAATGATTCTGTATTTTCATTGTTTCTAAGTTTTCATTGATGAATTAAAACATACAACTCTCACTGCTTTGTATGGGTGTCTATTTTTCTCACAATTCCAGCTGAGATTTTCCTCTTTTTTGTGTTATATTTTTGTCAAATTTTACGTAATGATTTAAAGAAAGGATAAAACCTGGACACATTGAGAATCTAGGTCTCATGTATCCCTTCTGTTTTCACTGTATAGGGTTGAGTGCTTACCACCTGACTTATCAGGTAGAGAGATACCATTGTTTTGAACATGCCCGGTGTTTACACTTGAAGGAGTTGTCTTTTTCTTATGACTGAGTAGGGTTTGGACTTTGTCTCCCTATGAGACCTTTGCTGTATGAGTTTTTAGGAGGGGGGTGGTGTGCTATGTTACTGTTCCCATGTGCATTGCAAACAGCTCATATGACTACTGGTTGGTTTTGATATTTATAGTCTTTCACAGCCCTTGTAGCTCACAACTCTCTCCCTTATCTCTCTCTCTGCCTATCTCTCTATCTGCCTATCTCTATCTATCTCCCCTATCTCTCTCTCTCTGCCACTGGCATTGTGGATTAAGAGACTGATTGGAGACTTGCCAGGTAGCTGGTTTAGTCTTTCCAGTTGGCATTCACCTACACTAGTGGTGTGGAGAACCAACCTGACTGCTGCTCGGGACGATGACAGTTTGGCTTTTGAGTGGCCTCTTAGACGCCACCCAGTGATTGAGGTCAAGTCCCTTGTTAGAGTCAGAAAGGATGGAAGCTCAGCTGCTACCAGACCTTTGCTGATACAGTGGTGCCATGTTTATTTTTCTGTTTTGTTTGACTAGATGGTGGAGTAACTGAAAATTATATCTTCAGTCAGGTCATCTGTCCCCTTGGCTCTTTTACCAAGGAAAGCATGCCTTTGTAATGGCTTTGATATTTTGTCTACCCTTGCTCTTTCCAGACCAATGGCTTCCTCAGCACTGTGTATGTATGGGGTCCCAGAAGCAACAAGAAAACTCAGGCAACCCACAACTACACTATGCCAAGGTTCCTAGGCCACCTCCTTTCTTCTGTATGCTCTTCAGAGTCTTCTTTTGTTTGTCTATTTGTAATTTCCAGCAGTTTTGGCTTTATTTTCATATGACATAATATCTGAGGCAGTTAGCTCATAAAGAGAAAGATTTATTTTTGCTCATTGTATTAGAGGTTACAATCGATAATTTATTGGCCTTGAATTGTTTTGGGTATAGGACAAGGCAGCATTCCCTGGTGGGAGTATATGGTAGAACAGATCACTTACTTCATAGACAGGAAGCAAAAGAGAGAGGGAGAGAGAGTAAGGGACTGGGGTATCCAGTCTCCTTTGAAGGCACACCTCCTATAACTAGAAATCCTCCCACTAGGTTTTACCCTTTAAAGGGTCCATTTCTCCCAACAATACCAAGCTAGGGACTAACCCTTTAACACTTGACCTTTAGTGAAGACATTTAAAGATTTATTTTATTTTTCACTTAGGTATATGTTTGTGTGTGTTGGCTGAACCCTTCATGACTGGAGTGATGAAGGGATGAAGCAAAGACAGATACACAGACATATGTACAGAAAAGCTGGGAATGCATCAAAGTGCACACAATCCAGGACCTCAGGACTTTTATTATGTACAGCATGGGGAGGAGTTAGCTGGTCTTGATAGGAGGTTTCTCTAGGGTGTATTCTCATGCTATAAACAGAGAGAAAAGGAAGCCAAAGTTGATGCTCTTTGTGCACTCTGTTAACATTCACACACAGACCAGAGGAAGATTTTACCAATTTCTAAGCCTGACCTGGCAAAGCTTTGCCAATTCCTGTGTGTCTCAGGCATTGAAATCCTTCTCAATAACATACATGGTCTCAGGACTTCATCTGCTCCTTACACAGCACTCAGGGCTGCCTCTGCTTGGCACATGGGTGTGAGTGTATGCATAGAAGTATGCAGATAGCTAAAGAGGCCAAAAAGGGGGTTTGGATCCCCTGGAGCTGGATTTGCATGTAGCTGTGCATATCATGTCCATTGTCTGCTGGAAACTGAACTTAGGTCCCCTTTGAGAACAGCAAGAGCTCTTAACCACTGAGCCATCTCTTCAACTCTTGTGGGGGGGAGGGGTTGCATTTGAGATGCAAACTATATTAAGACATTCTTAGTGGAGGAAAGGGAAACTGCATGTCTATTCTGCTTGACCCAAACTGAAGGCGTCTTCTTTCTTTAACAAAACAAGGTCTTGATTTTATCATGAACTTTTCCCAAATAAATATTAGTATACCAATCCCCTGACTGGCATAGTTATAAAATATATATTCTCCATATGTATTTATTTGAACACTTTTCTAAGACTTGTGCTGTTGGACAGTTAGGAAGTCCCTAGTGACTGCTGTGGTGATGAAGCAGACAGCATTGTATGAGTGTTGTGTGTCCATTTCCTCTGAGTCTTGGCTTTCATCCTGAAAGGGAGCTCCTTAAACTCAAGAAGTTCTAATTGAAGCCTACTTAGCGTTCCAGGAGTAAACAATTTGTAAGTCTTAGAAAGTCCCTGAAACTCACCCAGTGCACAATGCCCCTAGCTGAAGACATAGAGCTCAGTCAAGCTGTTTTGAAGAAATTCTCTGACCTTTGAGTTACCTATAATTCACACAGAGAGCTCCAGGGTTCCAGTTTCTGTGAGCCAACATGCATCTCTGTGGGCTTTTGTGATACATTTGCTTTTGAGTTGTTCCTGATTATATATGTCACCCCCCCAACACACACACCATTCTCTTGTAACTTCAATAAACACATTAGTTCAACAAATGAGATTCTGGTGGCTGAATTTCTTTGGTCTGCTGTCAGTTCTATATGCAGGGCAATCAGAGCTTTGTGTTGCATCTCCTCAGGAATAGAGTTAGCTAAAATAAATCATCTTTGACCAAGATGAATTGTGCAGGTTATCTACCATAGACCCATATAATTAAGAATTAGTTGGAGAGGTGTTTAGTCTAAGAAGCAGATTTAAAGCTTGTATGGACTTGTTCTCAAGTAGGAAACGAGCCTTTCATGGGACTGATGAGTAGGTTTATACACATGTGAGTCTGTAAAAAACAAACCAAACAAAAGAAAACCTTCATCAAGAATTTTCCAAACTCTAGCTTGTCATAGTGTATTCTTAAGTATTATTACCAATACTGTGTATTAGTACTTGTCTTGTTGGTATGCCAAAATACTCCTTTAAAAACAACTGAAGAGAGGAGAGGCTTATTTTGGCTCATAGTTGAGGTCAGATAGTCCGTCATGACAGTAAAGACAAGGCAGCAGGAGAGGAGGTGGCTGGTCACATGGCATCCAAAATCAGGAAGCAGAGAGATGGATGCTGGTGCTGTCTGGAGATAAGTGCCTAGACCACTGTTCTCTTTGTTTCAGAACAAATTATGTATGCTTCCTCCTTGGATTTGCCTACAGTCCCATAAAATGCACATTCCTGGTTATAAATGCACATTCCTGGTTATAATGCTGCAATGCCTTATAATAAGTTCAGTGTGTTTTTGAGAAGTCTCATTTTGTTTGTTCTTTAAGTTGGTACAACAGCAGGAATCCCTGGTATTCCAGCTGAGTTGGGGGAGTTCTTGTTAGCCATCTGTGATGCTCAGACTTAATTGTCAACTTGACATAACCTAGAATCGCCTGAGAAGAGGGTTCCACAGGGGATTATTTATAGTAGTTTGGCCTGTGAACATGTGCTTGAGTGATTGTTTTAATTAAGTTAACTAATAAGGGAAGCCCCAGCTCACCGTTGACAGCACTCTTTAGTGTAAGCAGTATGTCCCTAACTATTCAATAGTTGGGAAAATAAGCTGAGCACAAGCAGGTGAGTGAGTGCGCGTGCATCCATTTCTCTTTGCTCTTGGCTGTGGATATGATTTAACTGCTTGCTTGAAGTACCTACGACCTTGACCTTCCAACTGTGGTGGACTATAACCTGGAATTGTAAGCAGAGATAAATCTTTTCTCCCTTAATTTGCATTTTTGTTTGACTATCCTATCACAGCAACATAAATGAAACTACAGCATCATTCATGCTGGTTTTGCTGATGAATTGCCATAAAAACTTGATACCTTGGACAGACAGAACTGCAGTGAACAACCTTTCCCCTGTGGAAATGTCAGAGACTGCCCTTCATGACTGAACACTTCAAAGTTGGACTCTCCTGGGATTGTGGGTTTATAATTTATATTTCACTTCCAGATATCTGCTGGATATTTGGCTTCACCACCAGGGATAGCTGTCAGGAAAATTGTGACTCTTGGTGTGATATACCGTAATTCTCCATATTCTTTCATTAACTATTTTATTTTATTCTATTTGTGTGAATGGGTGTGCCCATTCACACAAATAGAATAAAATATGGGTATGGGTGTGCATTATGTGTGTGCCCATGTGAAGGCTAGGGGACAGCCTTAGTTTTCATTCCTCAGGTTATGCTCTCTTTGTTTCAAATGGTCTCTTACTAGCCTAGAACTTACCTAGTAGACAAGATAAGCTGACCAGTGAGTCAAGGAATCTATTTTTCTCTGCCTCACTGATGATGTGGGTACAAGCATATAACACTATGTCTGGCTTTATTTACTCATTCATTGGATCATTTATTTCATTGTTTACTTCTCTTACTGAATTACTGTATTGTTTTTAGGAAGTATAGGGAAAGCATGCATGACAGCTTCCCTTTGTGCCCCAAAAGAATGTCAGTGGGTAGGGAAAACATTGGCCATTACATGGGGTGTCCTGCTGGAGCGGAGCATATGACCACCACAGAGCATAAAATAGACCAGAGATAGAGTCAGGGAGGGCTTCCCAAAGGAGTTAGCACCTGGAACTGGGCCTTGCTGAGGAAAAGGGTTAGTGTGATAAAGAGGGCATGGGAGAGTGGGGCTGACTGAGCAGACCAGATGGTGGGACCAGAGGATGGGATTGTGTGGTGTGTCCTGAGCAGTGAGATTAGAAAGGCAGATGGGCCACTGAGCCTAGAATCAAGCCTCAACACAATGGGTGATCATATGAATTTTGCCTTTTAAGTGTGTGTAAGTGTGTGAGTATGTGTGATTGTGTGTGTATATGAGTATGTATTAGTGAGTGAATATGTGTGTGTGTGTGTGTGTGTGTGTGTGTGTGTGTGAAAGAGAGAGAGAGAGAGAGAGAGAGAGAGAGAGAGAGAGAGAGAGAGAATGTCTTGATGTTAGGTGTCCTCTTTACCCTCTTTCCACTTTATTTTCTGCAATAGCATCTCTCACTAAACCTGGAGTTGTCTGATTCAGCTACAGTGTCTGGCTAGTGAGGCCCGGAGATCTTGTTCCTGTCTCCCCAGAGCATCATCCCTGGCTTTTATTTGATGTTTTGTTGTTGTTTGTTGTTGTTGTTGTTTTGTTTTGCTTTGTTTCGCTTTAAACATAATTCTAGAGCATTGAGCTGAGGCCTTCATGCCTGCAAGGCAAGTTACTTTCCTGCCTGAGCTATCCCCCCCAGCCCAGTAATCATGATGGATTTTTATGCAGGGTAGTAGCATAATGTCCCAGAGAGAACATTCTGACCTATGGAAGAGGAATGACTTGTTGAGGGAAGAACCTTTGTCTTGGCTATAGTGACTGTCCATGCTTATCTTGGAGAAAGTCAGTGTGTCCATTATACTGAGACATTAATGACTTTGTATGAACCTAAAAGCAGAATTTTGCTTGTCTATTTCTTCCAAAAATGAGACTGGAAAAAGTAGAAGACAGCTGGAATATTGTGATGGACCTTTGAGGTGCACTGCTTAGATGGACATCCATTTACTGATGCGGTGTCTCCTTCTTACAGCCCTCAGATAGCTGAGAGCTCTTGCAATCAGTCAGATCCCTTTCCATCCATTTGTGTAAATAACAGTAAGGGCCTTTCTTGAAGATCATAAAGAATGAAAAAATAGCTGCTTTTCAATGTTTGGAAAAAAATGATAGGAACTGGTTCTGAAAAAGGTAGGAAATGAAAGCTGCTTCCCATTCATTTCCTGCCTTTGACTCTGAAGCCATTAAAATGTAAATCAAACTTTGAAACTCACAGTGAAACAGAAATGAGGAAACACAGAACAAAGAGTGCTTGAGAAAAGAGAAACAGCTACAGTTTTAGAAAGGATGAGAGGTAAGGGTGGGGGTATTTCCCCCAGGAAACAGTATTGCTTTCATCAAAAAAAAAAAAAAATGAATTCTCTGGCTTCCGATGTCCTGGGGCTGAGTTTAATTAAGGCAAGAAATGGCATCTAGAAATGATAAATACAGCTGAGGCCAGATCTGTGAGATGCTGCCCTGGAGACCTGAGAGATACTCAGGACTGGTAATCATCATTACATGAGGGATGAGGCATGTCAAGGAGGGAAGATGTCATGTGGATAGTATAATGAAGCAGCAGATGGGGGTGATAGCAACATCCAAACACCTTTTATAGGACCAGAGTGACGATGCGGGGAGCATGCTTGAGCAGAGGTTCTCTGAGGTTTGACAAAGTGGATCTTCGATGTGTTCCCCTTTATTAGCTGGGGGATGGGGATGGAACAGGTTGTTCCTTTGGTGAAGGGCTACTCAAGTTTCCCTGGGGAAGATGAATGAGGAACTGAGTGAGGAAGTAGTATTCACAGGGTAAGGACCATGTTTTGGATGATCTTGAGGCAACGTACACATGGATAGAAACATAACTAGAGTAGTAAGAATTTTGGTGGCAGGGTGAGGGAGATTGGTCCGTGCTTGCTGTGTAAGTATGAGAACCTACATCTAGATCTATAGAACGTATGTGAAAAGCTGCATGGGTACAGTGACTTGCTTGTAATTCCTGTATTTTGAGAGGTGGAGTCTCAGGAGTAAGTTCACAGTATAGGCTCTGTGTTCAGGAGAGACCCTGCCTCAGCAAATAAAGTGGAGACTGAGGAGGGAAGACTTCTGGTCTACACACACACACACACACACACACACACACACACACACACACACACGTGCATTCATGGACACATACACAAGCATACCTGTACACATATGCACATAAATACAAATGGCCCACATACATGTAAACAAAAAGCAAAAATAAAGATGTCTGGAGCACATGGCAGACCATAGAAGGTAAACTTGTTTGTCCTTTTGGGTCTGGAAGACGTTGGGAAAGGTCATAGCTTCTTTGTTAGCCAACAATGGGGCTCCGTATAGGTGAATTACCACATGAAGGACTTAAACACCACCTGGCACCCAGGCAATGAAATGTATAAAAAAGAACTTCAAGTCTCTGAAGAAAGAAATTGAGGAAGATCTCAGAAGATGGAAGGATCTCCCATGCTCATGGATTGGCAGAATCAATATAGTAAAAATGCCTATCGTGCCAAAAGCTATCTACAGATTCAATGCAATCCCCATCAAAATTCCAACTCAATTCTTCAAGGATCTAGAAAAGACAATTAGCAAGTTCATCTNTAGTTGGCCATCAATGGGAAGAGAGGCCCCTTGGTTATGCAGACTTTATATGCCCCAATACAGGGGAACGCCGGGGCCAAGGGGTGGGAGAGGGTGGGTAGGGGAGCAGGGCTGGGAGGGGGGAGGATATAGGGAACTTTCTGGATAACACTTGAAATGTAAATGAAGAAAATATCTAATAAAAGTTGAAAAAAAAAACCTATTGTTGGGTTGGAGAGATGGCTCAGTGATTAAAATTGCTTGTCACCAAAGCATAAGAACCCCAGTTCAAATCTCCAGCACCCATGTGAAAAGCCAGGCTGTACATGCATCTGTAACTTCAATTCTGTGGATGGCAAGGGACTAGAGGATCTATGCAGCTTGATGGCCCTCAGGCTAGCCTCAGGTCCACGGAGAGGCTCCATCTCAAGAAGGTGGACAATGATAGTGCAGGATTTGCTCCTCTTTGGACCTGCTTACATATGGATACCAATACCACATGTGTATAGGCACAAAACACATCCTACTGTGATAGATGCTGACTGCCTGAGATAGTTCAACTGTCCTGATCTCTGTCTCTCTGTTTTTCTGTCTGCCTCTTTCTCCCTCCCTCTCTCCCCCCTCTCCATTTCTTTCTTTTTCTCTTGCTACCTTGATAAAAAGCCAGTGTTTACTGGGAAGAGAGGACCTCTATCAGATTGCCTTTAGGCATGTCTCTAGGGCATTTTCTTAATTTGAGATTGATGCGGGAGGGTCCAGTTTATTCTGAGTAGTGCCATCTCTAGGGAGGTGATCCTGGGTTGTATAAGAAAGCAAGGCAATATAGCTTTAATGAACTTTTTTCAGCTGGGCTGAAAGTGCTCTCTCCAAGAGCCTAAGACCACCTTCCCAAAAAATAATTCCAGACATGAGAAGCCATTTTGTGAGTTGTTGGACAGGCTGTCCTAGAGACTTCCCAAACTATAGCCTATTCATATTGCTCTAGATTGCCCCTGAGAAATGGTAAATCCCCATTGTTGAAGATACCATGAACATCAAAAAACAGCCCAGAGACCCCTTAGCTGGAACTTAACAGAATGCCTCCTCCCTCAGGACTATTTTTCATGGTACAAGAAGGCATCATGCCCAAAGGACAGGGGTAACTAATAGCCTTACTTACTGACCATATTTATAAAAGATGACAATGACCATCATGGCATGATAATCCCAAGGGTACATAGTGACATGCATACCTGGACAGCAGTCATCAGCTTTCTAATTGAATTTAAGGCCCACTTAGCAAGAGAGATACCATGTCTGGTATTGGAAACCTAGCTAAGTACTCAGTGCTAGTGAAGCCATGGTTTTTGAAGGAGACTCTATAGCCTTTAATCTACTAAACCAGCACAAATCATAATACAAATCCATAAATATTTGTCCTTATATCCACTGGTCAGTGTAGTCTTCATCGTGGAGAACATCTTTTGAAACAGCCAGAAACCAATATAGAAAACCACAACCAATCAATATCAGAGTGGGGGAACCTAGTCCCAGTAAATACATGTACAAACACTCCTTCACCCAAGAAAAATGTTTTTAGAAAAAGAGGCAGAAAGATTGTAAGAACCAGAGGATCAGGGAGTTTGCTAAGAGAAACTGAACCTCTGAAATCTCACTAAGGGCTACAGAAGACATTGTCAGATAAGCATGTCTTAAAGATGATGCAGGGCTCTTTAGGGCTGCAACTTCTTGTTTCTTAAAGTGATAGCTTCTATAAGGTCTACAACCTAACTTGAATTGAATAAGGATGGCCATTGTGGATATGCCCAAGTGGATGTGAGCAAGGACACAAAGTGTCAACTCTTTACAAAGAGCTATAAGCAGCTGAGGGAAGCTGGGAAGTGGGAGAGGTCGTTTCCTCAGGTAAAAGCACAGCAGTGCCAAATGGTAGTCAGTCCCCCAAATATACATGCAAGTAACATGTGAACTGAACAAATTATATTTAAATATATATATGTATATGTATGTATATATATATATATATATGTGGATATATGCAATAACAATTAAAAAGGAGATCATGAATTTGAAGAAGAGTACAGAAGGGTATGAGGAAGTGTTTAGAGGGAGGAAAGGTAAGAGAGAAATATAATTATACTATAATCTAGAAAAGGAAACAAACAAAAAGCAGATGTAAAACATGGTATTGGGTTCATCTGAGCCCACATCTAGGAGAGGGTAGACAAAACAGTGAGGCACTGATGCAGGCATCCATGGAGGAGAGACAACCCAAGACTGAGCTGTGAGTCAGGAACTAGGAAGGAATGGAGCCAGAATCAGGCTAATTGAATGGAGGGCAGTGCCCAGGCAGGCACTTAAGTCTCTGCTCTAAGTACTAGATGAATTTTAGAGCAAGGTTTCTGTATGTCTGATGGGAAGGTGCTGAGACAGTCGTCCTTCAGGTGAGAGCAAAATGTCACTATGACAGCATGATAGGGTTCTGATGGGAGAGAAAGTCTTCAGTCACATAAGACAAAAGAATACCTTTGTTGTTACTGGATTCTGAGGGAGGGAGAAAGTTCTACATCATGTGACTGAGTCTGCATGCTAAGTCACAGAGGCACTGGATAGGGGTGTCAGGAGTCAAAAAAACAAAACAAAACAAAACAAAACAAAACAAAACACTGGATGGCAGCAGGGTCTGGGATTGCCTGCTGTACTGGGGTTGGGGAAGGACTGCAGGATTACAGAAGTCATTGTCATTTAACCATGTCTGAAAGCTGCAGCTTCTAGATCCTTAAACAACAACTTCTGCAAGGTCTGTAACCCGCCAATGAACCCACTGTCTATGATTGTGCCTGCCGGATGGTAGATGCTCTATTTGTCACAAGTGACTGCAGTGTTGAGCACTAGAATGGATGTTAGTACCTGGTATGAAGGAACTGGGTCAGAAGAGGCAACTATTTGAGGAAAGCAACCCCAAAAGCTTACAAAACTCCTACAGTAAGCATTCTGGCTTCCTCAAGGTTTTGTAAGCAGAAAACCTTGCATTTTCATGATAGAAGGAACTCAAGACAGAATAAAGCAAGGGAGGATGAGTGATGTCCTGAAGGTCCAGGATTATTGAACTAGACCAAGGAAGGCTAAGGAACAAAGAGCAGTCAGTGTTATTCCATTTGTGCTGGTTTGAATAGCCTTATCCATCATAGACTCATGAGTTTGAATACTTGGACTATAGGTTGTGGCATTATTAGGAGGCATGGCCTTGTCAGAGTAGGTGTGACCTTGTTGGAGGAAGTGTCTCATTGTGTGGGGGTGGGATTTGAGGTCTCCTATGCTCAAGTGCTGCCCAGTATGAAACCCAGTCCCCTTCTGCTGCCTGCAGATCAAGATGTAGACCTCTCAGATCCTTCATTCCAGCACCAACCAAGTCTGCCTGGATACCATGCTTCCCACCATGATGATAGAGGACTAAACTTCTGAAACTGTAAGCCAGCCTCTATGAAATGGGTTGCATTATAAGAGTTGTCATGGTCATGGTGTCCCTTCTCAGCAATAACTCTTAACTAAGACACCTCTTAGGTTGTCCTTCCTTCCATCTGGTTACCCTTTATCTACCTGGGATGGTTAATATTGTCAATTTGACAGGATGAAGAATTCCCTGGGAGATGAACCTTTGGGCATGTCTATGACTGAGTTTCTAGAGTATGTTAATTGAAGGGAGAAGATTCATGCATCCTGAATGTGGGTAGCACCATCTCAAGGGCTGGGGTACAACAGGTAACTGCTGGCATCATACTTCCCTCTCTATGATGAGCTGTGCACCCCCAAACTGTGAGCAAAAACAAGCCCCTCCTTCCTTAAGTGGCATTTATCAGATGTTTTGTCACACCAGTGAGAAAAGTCACAAATGCTCAGCCCATCTACACAGTGATTGCTGCCTGACATTTGTTCGCTTGTGGAAAGAGTCAGGATGTAATCAAGTGAGCTTAGGGCACAGCTGAGGACTCCAGGTGGCACTGAAGAATTCTTACCAGCAGCAGTCATTCAGTTCTGAGATCTGACAGTTACTGAAGCAAGTTAGAGAAACTGGTCTAAAAGGTCTGTCAGTGTCTTCTTTAGCATGCTCTATGGTTCCATGTGAGCCTGAATGCCCCGGGGAGAGGTGGAAGTGAAGACTTTGTTAAAAGGTCAAAGCTGTTGCAGAGTGGACCTGACAAAGTCTAAATACCCAGAACAAGTAGGTCCAAGCTTTCCCTCTTGAGTATTACAAGAAGGGAGGTATAACTTTTGCTTATTTTTAATTAGTTTCTCCCCATCCCCTCTCTGTGTGTGCATGCATGTACATGTGCTGGAGTATTTAGTTGCTTGTTATGAGGTTTAATGAGTATGGAATGCTATGAAAGTGATGTATAGAATGCTGCTGGTCTGGGTAGAGAGGTGTGTATTTGTGTTATGTGTGCTCGTGCATGCATATAAATAAGAATTTTACAAAAAGGCTCTTGGGCTGGGGAGATGGCTCAGTGTGTAGAAGCATTCGCTGTGCAAGCATGAGAACCCAACTTTGAATCTAGTAACCAAAGGCATGGGCACATCTCCAACCTGAGGACTGTTAGAGCCTGAAACAAGAGAATTTCTGGGGCCTGCTAGTTACTAGATTCTGGTTCAGTGATAGAACCAATAGTCTTTATTCTCAAGTGAATAAAGAATAGATGTTCATGCAAACTTTATATGCCCCAGTACAGGGGAATGCCAGGGCCAAGATGTGGGAGTGGGTGGTTAGGGGAGCAGGGCGGGGGATGAGGGAGGGTTTAGGGGACTTTCGGGATAGCATTTGAAATGTAAATGAAGAAAATATCTAATAAAAATTGAAACATTAAAAACAAAAGAAAAAAAAGATGTAATATAAGGTATCATTCCTCAAAATAAATATTCTATACATTGCAACATTAAAAAAAATAGACGGATAGGGCAAGATACCTGGCATTTTCATCGGCTTTACCCTGTATATGTATGGGTTTGTATACCAGCACACATATATGTACATATGCACACACACACGGGTCTCTAAGTTCAAATGCTGCTAAAATTCGTAGAGAGCCTCCCTGTGGGTTTCCATGGAAACAGCCGAGACCAGCTCTGAAACAAATGGCAGGAAACTGAAGAAAAGGGCAGACCATCTCATTAAACATCTTTTAATAATATGGTCATTCTAGTACATCTGTGAGGACAAGCCGGCTAAAGACTGATCAAAATACTCAGAAATACTTTACATTTTTAGTAAAAGGAGGAGGGTGGTCATTCTGGTTTTGTTTTATATGGCTTTCACATGCAATAGAGGTTACTTCTAAGATTTTTCCCTTTGATTTCTTACTTTGCTCTGGTCTGTGTACCAACCAGTTCTTGTTAAATATTTATGGACGAGATTAAAGACTTTATAAAACTTAGCAGCTGGCAGCTGTCCTCGCCTAAAGGATAAAGAAGAGAGTTTTCATTTTAATTGGATAACCGTGTGACCGAAATATCTAACCCCAAGGGAAACACAAGAATTAAAATATGTAAAGCAATTTTTAAAAGGAGAAAGTGGCCTTTTATGTTTTGTCGACTCGATTTCCTTTGGTGGTTCCGTGTGAAGGTGAAATGACAGCGTAGTGTTTTACAGCTTCTAACCCTGAATGCCTCCTCATAGCACGCAAGTGGAGAGCACACTGCGCAGGCGCCTGTCCTGACGCGCTGTGCATCCCATTTCACTTCCAGGAAGCTTCGTCACAGCAAACTCATGATCAAGTAAACTAAAATGTGTAGAAAGTAAGGATGTGACTAAATCTTGGCATCGACACTGAATAAAACAAAAAAGTTGGAAAAAGAAGAGTTTTCTTTTTTCCTCCTCTTTTTTCCTTCCTTCCTTCCTTCCTTCCTTCCTTCCTTCCTTCCTTCCTTCCTTCCTTCCTTCCTTCCTTCCTTCCTTCCTTCCTTCCTTCCTTCCTTCCTTCCTCCCTCCCTCCCTCCCTCCCTCCCCCCCCTTTGTGGTGATTTGAATGAGTATGGAGGCCCCTATAGCCTCATATATTTGAAACCATTTTCCAAAGTTGGTGAGTTGTTTTGTTTTGTTTTGTTTTGTTTTGTTTTGTTTTGTTTTGTTTTCTGGGTAGAAATAGAAGGTGTGGCCTTATTGGAGGAGGTGTGTCATTGGGGTTGAGCTTAGAGGTTTAAAAAACCAAAGCTATTTTCAGTTACTGCCCCTCTCTCTGTCTGTGGTTGTTGTCTTAACATGTTAGGTGTCAGCTCCTGCTCCAGTGCCATGCCTGACTGCCAGCCTGCCAGCCTGCTGCCAGGCTTCCCATCCTGAGGGTCATGGATTCATCCTCTGGAACCTTAAGCAAGCACTCAATTAAAACTTTCTCTTTTTCAAGTTCATTTGTCACTGCAATAGAAAGTAACTTGCAGAGGTTAGGTCTTTCCCTATGTATTGTAATGCTAAATACTGGTCCCCAAGGCTTGGTTGCCCCCAGGGATGAAAGAATCTACACAAAGACCCCAAGTGACATAGACCCAAGTGGTACTATGTAACCTTGTCGCCCAAGTTGTCCATGATTGATGAATACAAGTGCCTATAGCCTATAGCCTATAGCTGGGCAGAAGACAGGTAGGCAGAGTTTTTTGGTTCCTGGGATTGGAGTTGAAAGCAGGGACCACGATGCGGGAGATAGAGGGATGAAGGGGGAGAAAGGAGGAGAGGGAGAGGGTGAGGGGGAGAAGGAGAGGGTGTGGAGAAGATGCCAAGTGGTAGATGTGTTATGAAAACATGGCCATGAGGTTAAGAGCAGCCCAGTTGGAACATAGCAAGTTATAATTTAGGGTTATTGATAGGGAAATAAATTCCAATAGCATAGAGGATAGCTCTGCTCTAACATGTAAAGCTTATTATAAATGTAAAAATTATGTGTCTTTTATCTGGGAATTGAATGACCAAAGGTGGGGTAGAAACCCCTGACTGAAATTAAATAATTACTACAACAGTAACTAAGATGCCTTCTTCCCTTTCCTCCCTTTTCCCATTTCTTCCCTTCAGAGTTTTCCTCTTTCTTTTTTCTTCCTTACTCGCCCCTCTCTTTCTTCCTTTCCTTTCTCTGAGTCAGCAATAGCCACATTCTTTGATGGTGATCTAGAATTCCCATTGATTACAAATAAGTGAACTTTCCTTTTGTAGATGCATTCCCTACGGGGGCGGGAGGGTGGCTAGACAGGATAACTCCTGAGATTCTGTTAACCCCTATGACCACCAGATCAGGGCTGGCAAGCAAAACACCACATCCAATAAGTACTATTCTGTGCAGCCATGAGAACCCAAGTTGCTTTCTGCAGGAATTTAAAGGTGTGCTAGGGGTCTCTGATGACAGTATTTTCTGACATGTGCACTGTACATGATCCAGATGTCAGTGTGTCAACAGTCACATGGCAGCACAGGGTGCCCCTTTGGTTAGATCTTGTTTTCATGGTTTTCACACCATGGTGACAAAGTTGAGTATCTGTGACAAAGACTGTGCCCATAAATACTGTGATAGTTACTATATGGTACTTCATAGAAGATTGCCAATCTCTAAACAACAAAATTGACTGAAAAGAGCCCATCAACATAACTTTTTTTTTTTTTTTTTTTTTTTGTTCACTGGGATGACCTACTTTCTATTAACACATTGTATTTGGACAAAGTGCTTATTAAATCTTGAACTTTTCTTATTTGTTAATTGATTGATGACTGTATGTATCTGTGTATGTACATTTGTGTGTGTGTGTGTGTGTGTGTGTGTGTGTGTGTATGTCCATACAAGCACATGTGTATATTTGTGTACATGTTTGTGGAGGCCAGAGGTCAATCTTGGGTGTCATTTCTCAGCTGCCCTCCCCTTCGTTTTCTGAGACAGGGTCTCTCACTGGACCAAAACTTAATTGATTTGGGTAGCTTGTCAGGCCAGGGAGGCTCAGGGATCTGCTTTCTCAGAGCTGTGATCACAGATGTGTGTCATCACATGGGTTCTACAGATAAAACTCAGATCTTTGTGAGTTTAAAGCAAGACCTGTACAACTGAGCCACCTCCCCAGTCCTAATTTTTGAATTATTATTTAAGAAGTAATATGTGATATTTTTTTCCAAACACACAAGACAGCTGCTCAGCCACTTTCTCTGGGTAATTTTTTCTTCTCTTAGTTTCACATGTGTGGTTATCTACTGTTCTGGAAGAAAGGGGTAGGTGTAGTATAATGTATAGACCAAAGAGTTTAGGTATATTTCCTCTTGTTGAATTGAGCTATGATTTCAATGTGTCACTACAGTTCATGTTTTGGAAACTCAGTTAGTTCTTAGAGCAAAGATGCTGAAGAGTGGGATGCTTGCATGATAATTTACCTCTGCAAAGACCTCAGTGGCTTAGTTCTCTTATCACAGGACTGACATTATTACCATGGGTATGGGTTCCTCTTCCACTCTCTTCTGCATACCTTCTTGTCTCTACTCTTCCATTACAGGGTGATGATCAAGGAGACCTTCACCAAAGGCAGACCCTTGACTTTGGGCTTTTTCATTCACCAAAGCACTATAATAGTAAGTCTCTCTCTCTCTCTCTCTCTCTCTCTCTATATATATATATATATATATATATATATATATATATATATATATATATAAAGCTACCCTATCTCAGGCATTGTTTAAATAGAACAAAACAGACAGACACATTGAGATGATCTCTCAGCTATTTATAGATCTCCAAACCAGGTACTGGAGAAAATTCTTGACTGTCTTGAAATGCAAACAAAATTAATTATTGGCAAAACAGTGGAAGAACTAAGAATTATTGATCCCTGTTTTTTTAGCCCCATGAAAATTTATTTATTTCTTTTGAAAAACAGAGATGTGAAAAGATGAGACAGCTGACAGGTATAGAGAGGGAGGTTTTGCGCTTAGTCCTGTTGGAATTCAAAGCTCACATTTGTGTGTTCATGTGTATATGGATATACAGTCATGCAGCTGCATGTGTAATGTATGCACGAGCATGAAGGGAACAGAGGTCAATTCTGGGTATCATTCCTCAAGAACCAGCCTTGTATTTCCCCCCCCCCCCAACAGGATTTCTCACTGGCACCTTGGATTCTTTAAGCAGGGTACGCTTGCTGGCCAGTGAGCTCCAGAGATCCATGTGGCTGGGCCTACCCAGATCTGGGATTAGAAGCATGCATCATCATGTCCAGATTTTTGCATGGGTTCTTACTCAAGTTCTTCTGCTTGCCCCTCAAGCATTTCACTGGCTGACCCATTGTCCCTGCCAAAGCTTACATTTTAACAAAAACAACTTAATAGTTACAAGGAAAATTATCTTCCAAGTAAGGAAGTCATCCCTTTGAATTTTTTAGCAAGGTCCAGAATGGCCTGCCAGCCTGCTTGGCTATATTACCCAGAGCAGAGTCTGGCAAATATTTGCTCCATTTCTTCCAAGCTCTGTTTTCAGCACTTGGTGTCTCCTTTACAAGATTCAATTTGTTTTTTAACCTGCTGTTTCTTCTCCCCAAGCACACCCTCTCATGTCTCTATGTTATCAGTGTCCCAGATATCTGCAAAGCTCTTAGGATGTAGAGAGGAATCTGGAGTCCTTGACATCTTTCTTGGCCATCCAAACTTAGGGTTCCTCCCCCTCCATCATATCTTCTTCCAGTCCCTAGCTAGTGTTTCCTTGGTGACCGCATCAGTCTCTATTCTGTCTTGTGGATTATATTCTTCTTTTCTTCTTCTTCCTTCCCCTCCCTCATCCCTCCTTTCTCCTCTCTCTCCGTATTCATGAGTGTGTACAGGTCTGTCTGTGTACATGTGGTGGAGTCCAGAGGACATCCTCAGGTGTCACTGTTTCAGTGCCTGTCCACCTTCATTTCTGTGACAGTATCTCTCAGTGGCCTGCCACTTGCCGAGTAGGCTACTTTGCTTAGCTAGCAGCACAGGGATCCACCTGTCTGTTCCTATAGCTGGGATGCATGCTACCACACTTAGCTTCTTATTTATTTATTTATTTATTTATTTATTTCCAACTTTTATTAGATATTTTATTCATTTACATTTCAAGTGTTATCCAGAAAGTTCCCTATACCCTCCCCCCTCCCGGCCCTGCTCCCCTACCCACCCGCTCCCACATCTTGGCCCTGGCGTTCCCCTGTACTGGGGCATATAAAGTCTGCATGACCAAGGGGCCTCTCTTCCCAATGATGGCCAACTAGGCCATCCTCTTCTATATATCCAGCTAGAGACATGAGCTCAGGGGGTATTAGTTAGTTCATATAACACATATTTTAGGATTGAACTCAGTTCTTCATGCTTGCAAGTGGTTTCCAGTCCGAATCATCTTTACAGCCATGCTTCATACACACATCCTGAGATCAAGAATGGGGTCTCAGACCTTTATACCCTTAAGTATATACCTTAAGTGTGGTCCCCTGTGAACACAAAGGACTTTAGTTGAAAAAGGAATATCTGGAAGATAATTTTGTTCTAGTAATTCATCTCATCACCTACTGTGATAGATAATCTTGCTTGCTAACTTGATTGGATCTGGAACCACTTTGGGGTGGATCAGTGAGGTAATAATAAGAGGAAAAGACTCTTCCTTAGGGTGTGCGCCACATCCCTGTGTATGCTCTATAACATAAAGAGGTCTCAGGGAAAAGCAATGTTGTTTTGCCTCCCCAGAGTTCATGCATCTTCCTCCACAGCCACCCATCCTTGATATTAGAGCTCAGCTTCTTGGACATAAATAACTCCCTTAAAGAAATACAGGAGAACACAGGCAAACAGGTAGAAATCTTTAAAGAGGAAACACAAAATTCCCTTAAAGAATTACAGGAAAATACAGCATACAGGTGAAGGAATTGAACAAAACTATCCAGAATCTAAAAATGGAAATAGAAACAATAAAAAAAATCACAATGAGAGACTACCCTGGAGATAGAAAACCCAGGAAAAAGATCAGGAGTCATAGATGCAAACATCACCAACAGAATACAAGAGATAGAAAAGAATCTCAGGTGCAGAAGATACCATAGAAAACATTGAGACAAGAGTCAAACAAAATTCAAAATGCAAAAAGTTCCTAAACCCAAACATCCAGGAAATCCAGGACACAATGAGAAGACCAAACCCAAGGATAATAGGTATGGAAGAGAGCGAAGATTTCCAACTTAAAGGGCCAGTAAATATCTTCACCAAAATTATAGAAGAAAACTCCCCTAACCAAAAGAAAGAGATGCCCATAAACATACAAGAAGCCTACAGAACACCAAAGAGATTGGATCAGAAAAGAAATTCCTCCTGTCTCACAATAGTCTAAATACCAAATGCACAAAACAAAGAAAGGCTATTAAAATCAGTAAGGGAAAAAAGTCAAGTAACATATAAAGGCAGGCCTATCAGAATTACCCCAGACTTCTCACCAGAGACTATAAAAGCCTGGACAGATGTCATACAGACCCTAAGAGAACACAAATGCCAGCCCAGGCTACTATACCCAGCAAAACTGTCAATTAGCATAGATGGAGAAACCAAGATATTCCATGACAAAACCAAATTTACACAATATCTTTCCACAAATCCAGACCTACAAAGTATAATAGATGGAAAACTCCAACACAAGAAGGGAAACTATACCCTAGAGAAAGCAAGAAAGTAATCTTATTTCAACAAACTCAAAAGAAGATAACCACACAAACTTAATTCCACCTCTAACAACAAAAATGACAGGAGGTAATATCACTACTCCTTAATATCTCTTAAGGTCAATGGACCCAATTCCCCAATAAAAAGAAATAGATTAACAGGCTGGATACGTAAACAAAACCCAACAGTTTGCTGCATACAGGAAACAAACCTCAGTGACAAAGACAGACACTAACTCAGAGTAAAAGGCTGGAAAACAATTTTACAAGCAAATGTCCCTAAAAAACAAGCTGGAGTACCCATTCTAATACCGAATAAAATCGACTTTCAACCAGAAGTTATCAAAAAAGATAAGGAAGGACACTTCATACTTGTCAAAGGAAAAATATACCAAGATAAACTCTCAATTCTGAATGTCTCTGCTCCAAATGCTAGGGCACCCACATTCATAAAAGAAACTTTGCTAAAACTCAAATCACACATTGTACCTCACACAATAACCATGGGAGACTTCAACACCACACTCTCATCAATGGACAGATCACAGAAACAAACTCAACAGAGACATAGTGAAACTAAAAGACGTTATGAACCAGATGGATTTAACAGATATCTATAGAAAATTTCATCCTAAATTAAAAGAATATACCTCCTTCTCAGCACGTCATGGTACCTTCTCCAAAACTGACCATATAATAAGTCACAAACAGGCCTCAACAGATACCAGAAGATTGAAATAATCCCATGCATCCTATCAGACCACCATGGACTAAGGCTGGTCTTCAATGACAATAAAAACAGCAGAAAGTCTACATACACATGGAGGCTGAACAATGCTCTACTCAATCATAGCTTGGTCAAGGAAGGAATAAAAACAAAAATTAAAGACTTTTAAGACTTCAATGAAAATGGAGGCCCAGCACACCCAAATTTATGGGACACAATGAGAGCACTGCTAAGAGAAAAACTCATAGTTCTGAGTGCCTCCAAAAAGAAACTGGAGAGAGCATACACTCAGTTTAACAGCACACCTGAAAGCTCTAGAATAAAAAGAAGCAAATACATGCAAGAGGAGTAAATGGCAGGAAATAATCAAACTCAGGACTGAAATCAACCAAGTAGAAACAAAACAAACTATATAAGGAATCAACAAAACCAGGAGCTGGTTCTTTGAGAAAATCAATAAGATAGATAAATCCTTAGTCAGACTAACCAGAGGGCACAGAGCCAGATCCAAATTAACAAAATCAGAAATTAAAAGGGAGAGATAAAATCAGAAACCGAGGAAATCCAGAAAATCATCAGATCCTACAATAGCCTATACTCAAAAAAACTGGAAAATCTATATGAAATGAACAATTTTTGAGATAGATACCAGGTACCAAAGTTAAATCAGGATCAGATATACCATCTAAACAGACCCATACCCCTAAAGGAATAGAAATAGTTATTAAAAGTCTCACAACAACAACAACAACAACAACAACAACAACAACAACAATGCCCAGGACCAGATGGCTTTAGTGCAGAATTCTATCAGACCTTCAAAGATGACCCAATACCAATACTCTTCAAATTAGTCCACAAAATAGAAACAGAAGGAAAACTACCCAATTAGTTCTATGAAGCCACAATTAAACTTATACCTAAACTACACAAAAATCTAAAAACAAAAAAAGAGAACTTCAGATCAATGTCACTTATGACTATCAATGCAAAAATACTCAATAAAGTTCGAGCAAACCAAATCCAAGAACACGTCAAAATAATCATCCATCATGATCAAGTTGGCTTCATCCTAGGGATGCAGGGGTGGTTCAATATATGGAAATCCATCAATGTAATTCACTATATAAGCAAACTCAAAGAGAAAAAAAAAAGATCATTTTACTAGATGCTGAGAAAGCATTTAACAAAATTAAACATCCCTTCATGATAAAATTCTTGGAAAGATCAGGAATTCAACGTCCATACCTAGACACAGTAAAAGCAATATACAGCAAACCAGTAGCCAACACCAAACTAAATGGACAGAAACTTGAAGCAATCTCACTAAAACCAGGGACTAGACAAAGCTGCCCACTCTCTCCCTACCTATTCAATATAGTATTCGAAGTCCTAGCCAGAGCAATTAGACAGCAAAAGGAGAGCAAGGGATACAACTTGGAAAAGAAGTCAAAATATCACTATTTGAAGATGATATGATAGTTTAATTAAGTACTCCAAAAAATGCCACCAGAGAACTCCTAAATCTGATAAACAACTTCAGAAAAGTGGTTGGATATAAAATTAACTCAAACAAATCAGTAGCCTTCCTGTACTCAAAGGACAAACAGGCTGAGAAAGAAATTAGGGAAATGACACCCTTCATGATAGTCACAAATAATAATAAATACCTTTGGGTGACTCTAACCAAGCAAGTGAAAGATCTTTATGACTTCAAGTCTCTGAAGAAAGAAATTGAAGAAGACCTCAGAAGATGGAAAGATCGCCCATGCTCGTGGATTGGCAGGATTAATATAGTAAAAATGGCTATCTCTCTTCTCCTCTCCCCTTTCTTCTATGAACACCCTCATAGAAGCCAGGGGAGAGGAGATGGGATAAGGGGTTTCCAGGAAGGAGGGGGTAAAACGGATAAGGGGATAACACTTGAAATGTAAAGAAAGAAATAAAGGAAGGAAGGAAGGAAGGAAGGAAGGAAGGAAGGAAGGAAGGAAGGAAGGGAGAAAAAGGAAAAAATCCAACTCAATTCTTCATAGAGTTAGAAAGAGCAATTTGCAAACTCATTTGGAATAAGAAAAAAACAAAACAAAAAAAGAAACAAAAGAGTATAGTGAAAACTATTCACAACAATAAAAGAACTTCTGGTGGAATCACCATCCCTGACTTTAAGCTGTATTACAGAGTAATAGTGATAAAACTACATCATATTTGTATAGAGCTAGGCAGGTAAATCAGTGGAACAGAACTGAAGACACAGAAATGAACCCATATACCTATGGTCACTTGATCTTTGACAAAGGATGAAAAACCACTCAGTGGAAAAAAGACAACGTTTTCAAACAAATGGTGCTGGTTCAACTGGTGGTTATCATTTAGAAGAATGCAAATCAATCCATTCTTATCTCCTTGTACAAAGTTCAAGTCCAAGTGAATCAAGGACCTCCACATAAAACCAGAGACACTGAAACTAATAAAAGAGAAAGTGGGGAAGAGCCTCAAGCACATGGGCACAGGGGAAATTTTCCTGAACAGAACACCAGTGGCTTATGCTCTAAGATCAAGAATCGACAAATGGGACCTCATAAAATTGCAAAGCTTCTGTAAGGACAATTGCAAAGGACACTGTCAATAGGACAAAATGGCAACCAACAGATTGGAAAAGGATCTTTACCAATTCTACATCCAATAGAGGGCTAATATCCAATATATACAAAGAACTCAAAAAGTTAGACTCCAGAGAACCAAAATAACCCTATTAAAAATGGAGTACAGAGCTAAACAAAGAATTCTCAACTGAGCAATGCCCAATGGCTGAGAAGCACCTAAAGAAATGTTCAACACCCTTAGTCATCAGGGAAGTGCAAATCAAAACCATCCTGAGATTCCACCTCACACCAGTCAGAATGGCTAAAATAAAAACTCAGGTGACAGCAGATGCTGGTGAGGAAGTGGAGAAAGAGGAACACTTCTCTATTGCTGGTGGCATTGTAAGCTGGTAGAACCACTCTGGAAATCAGTCTGCTGGTTCCTCAGAAAGTTAGACATAGTATAACTGAGGGCCCAGCTATACCACTCATGGGAATATACCCAAAAGATGCTCCAACATATAACAAGGGCACATGCTCCACTCTGTTCATAGAAACTTTATTTATAATAGCCAGAAGCTGGAAAGAACCTTCAAATGAGAAATGGATACAGAAAATGTGGTACATTTACACAATGGAGTACTACTCAGATATTATAAACAAAGAATTCATTAAGTTCTTAGGCAAATAGATGGAACTAGAAAATATCATCCTCAGTGAGATAACTCAGAAAAGAACACACATGGTATGCACTCACTGATAAGTGGATATTAGCATAAAAGCTCAGAATACCTAAGATACAATTCACAGGCCAAGTGAAGCTTAAGAAGAAGGAAGAGCAAAGTGTGGATGCTTCAGTTATTCTTAGAAGGGGGAACAAAATACTCACAGGAGGAAATAAGGAAACAAAGTGTGGAGCAGAGACTGAAGGAAAGCCTATCCAGAGACTGCCCCACTTAAGGCTCTATCCCATATACAGACACCAAATCCAGACACTATGATGGATGCCAAGAAGTGCTTACCAACAGAAGCCTGATATAGCTTATCTCCTGAGAGGCTCTTTCATGTATAAGTCAAGCAACTTTGTCCATGGACTTAAGTGTCCTGCAGTTCACTTGCTTCATTTGGAAGACAAGAGTAAGTTATCAGGGATCTGGAGTACTAGATGGTACTCTTGTGTCATTCTTATTGCTGTGAAGAAAGCAGCACAGGAGAAGAAAATGTTTATTTGGCTTATAATTCTATCATTTTGGAGAAGTCAAAACAGGAACTCAAGGACCTTGAAATCATCAAATACACAGTCAAGAGCAGAGGGATTAAGCACCTTGTTGCTTGATTGCTGTTTGCTAGGACTCAGCTAGCATTCTTCACTCTTAAACATTCCAAGGACCAGACCATGAAACACTACCATCCACAATCATGGTGGGTCTTCCCACATCATCCAATAATCAATGACAATTCCCCATCAACAAGCTCACAGGCTGATCTGCTCTAGATAGTTCATCAATAGTGGTTCTCTTCCCAGGTGATTTTAGGTTGAGGCATACTGGCAGTTAAAACCAGCATATGGTTTTATATTCATGGAAAAATACATACACATGAATACTCAAGTATATATATTTGCACATACATTAACTATGACAGAAATCATGGAATCTAGAAAACAAGAAAGTTATCCAAAATTGTTATTAGTGTGTGTGTGTGTGTGTGTGTGTGTGTGTGTCTAACTACGTAGCCCAGGCTGGTTTTAACTTAAAATCTTTCCTCATCAGCAAGTTTTTTATTTGTTAAATTTACTTTTTGACATTTCCCCATATGTATAAAATTTATTTGAATTGCTTTCACTTCTTTCCCCTGTCAACTCCTCCTTCTACAAACCACCAGTCACTGACAGAGCAGTGCTGGGTGGATAGAGCAGATGGTAATGAACCTACTGAGAAGCAGACGCTGGTGCTTGCACCACGTACAATGTAGGTCAAGGTTGGACCAGGTATGACGGTTCTTTTCATCTGGGCTGGAGGTGAAGACTAATGATACAAATTGTGTTGAGTGTTAGCTAGGTGACAGACACTGTTCCAAGCACTTTAGAGGAATTATCCCATTGGATTCTTGCAACCTTGACTTTTTTTTTTTAGATATGTAAATACTTATAAGAAAGTTGCATGACCTGTCAAGATAGCAAAACTATCGAAGAAAAGAGGCAAACCTGAAAACCCTTGGCACCGAATCTTACTGAGACCAACTTAAATGCTTGGTAATTATTTTCCCCAAGAATTCTTTCCAAAATCTCTAGAAAAAAATTTTTAATGATGTAGTTTGACTTCGGCATGATGCTTTAGATGCTCAGCTTTCTTTTCTTTGTTTGCATGTGCTATACAAATACATTCATGGGGGGAATGTATACACACATATGCAAGCATGTGTAGAGGCTGCATGCTACAAGGTGATGTCTTCCTTGATCACTCTCCCATGTTACTTTGGGAGACAGGGTTTTTTTTTAACTGAAGCTAATGCTCATTGATTGTCTAGCCAATGAGAGTCACAGATGTTCCTGACTCGACTTCCCCAGCATGAAATTACAGATATGCACTGCCACGTGTGGCTTTCATGTGTGTGCGGAAGGTCTGAGCTCAGGTCCACATGCTTGTTTGGCAGGTACTGTACCAACTGAGCCATGTTCCCAGCCTCAGATTAATTTTCTTAGGGATACCTAATCCAATTTGAGAGAAGATAATACATAAAGTCATTTAAACACCAATTCAATAGCTGTATAATTGTCACTCAGTAACAAAACCCCATCTCACTTTATATTGTATGAACCTTTATTTCCTAGTGGAAGGTGAAGGAGGAGGTGGGAGGTTCAAAGTGAGGAGGCAGAGAGATGAGCTGTGAAAAGAAGTGGATTTTCTCTGATGTCTAATCCACTAATTATTTCAAACAAAGTTGGCTTATGTTTGTAATTCAGTTTTTAGGTATTTGTGTTGAGAAATGCTGTTGGTGAAGTTATGGGCAGGAGGAGGGAGGGGCGCATTGCAAACTTTTACTGACTGTGAGGCATCTGTGTGGTAGTTTTGTTTGTAAGAGACACATGATTGAGGTGTAGCACTGTGGGGAATTGCAGTCTGGTATCCAGTTGAGCTGAGTTCTGAACCCCGATGGTCATAATTCACTTCCATGACACGGTAGGCGTTCTCTCATGCTCCTGGAACTCTGGCCCCTGCCTAAGGTACTACCTCCCACAGGCCCCACAAGAGAAGCATGGTCAGTAGTCAGGTAAGCAATGGCCCAAGCTTCTGACCTTCAGGCTAAACTCCTCCCCAGTTACCTAGCAACAGCGAAGACCATAAAAAGGGGTGTTCAGCCCCACCTCCCTCTTTTACTCTTACTCCTTTGTCCTCTTACCTCTCACTTCTCTCACTTCTCTCTCCTCTTCCCTTTCTCTTTGTCTTCTCTCCTCTCTCCTTTCTCTTTGTCTTCTTTCCTCTCTCCCTCTTTCTCTTTCTCTCTCGCCTTTCTTCTCTCTCTCGCCTTTCTTCTCTCTCTCTCTCTCTCTCTCTCTCTCTCTCTCTCTCTCTCTCTCCTCTCTTTCCCCCTGCATTTCTATAATAAAGTTCTTAAACCATAGAGAGTGTCTATTCCTTCAAGACCCGCTGCGCACTCTGGTCAGTGTTGGGAACTTCTTCCCTCATCCCTCTCTCCTACAACCCTGGGGCGCTAGAAGGGTAGCTCTGGTGTTCCCAAGTCAGGGGCTGACCCTTTTCCACCCCTGCCACGTGGGTCAGGCATGCTCACCCAGGGCTGTGTAGAAAAGCGTCCAGCAACTCTGCCTGTGTCCGCCTGCCCAGAGCACAGGCTCTGGACAGACGTTAGGCCCCTTTGCCTCCCCACTTTTCCCCAGGGCCACCGGCTCCCCCCCCCCTTTTTTTGTTCTCAACATAGCACTTGGACTACTCAGTTCAGCCAGGGCAGTAGTGGAGGTAATGACAAACATGGAAGCTGACGATATTAAGGACATCAGTGTGGCATGATGTTTGATTTTACGTCGTAACGACTACTCTGTGTTTGCCAACAGGATCAGGAGCTCTCTCCCAGTGAGTTTATAGGATGCTGACCTTCAGATTTACTCTAGTAATATAAAAATCTCAGGAAAGGAGTAAACTCATTCCATTCTGTCAATATGCACACATTTTGTTTATCTATCCATCTGCTGATAGACATTTAGAATGACTGCACTCTTTTGCTATTATGAGGGGTGCTATGCAAATGTTTGTGTACAAGTCTTTGTGTCTTATGTGAAATTATTATTCTCTGGGAGATATGAACAAGCATTTACTTGTACCAAACAGGGCATTTGACAACAGACCACAGAAATGGTTGCACCAAAATCCAGCTTGGTGAACCAATGAGATTTTTGCTGTTACTTACAGGAGAATAGGTGAAGGGTGACCTAAGGGAGAATAGGTGACTCAAAGGTTGATATAGGGCATCTCTCTTCACCTTGCCTTCGAGACAGGGATTTTCACTGAGCCTGGAATGTGTCAATTATACTGGATGGCAAGCAAGCCTCAGGGATCTTCTCCTGCCTGTTTCTTGGAGCTGGGATTACAGGCATGGGCCATACATTCTGGGGCTTGGACTCAGGTCCTTATGTTTGAGTGGTGAGCATTTTCCTAACTGTGCTGTATTCTAGTCCCCCAGCTTCATGCTTCCAGATGGGACAAATTCCATGACAAACTGAAGCTGCCTCCAATTGTTCTACATTCCTGTTCCCCTCCCACACTCCTTTACTGAGAATGCGTTTGTCACAATTACGGGGACATCAATCATGACCTTAGGCCCCAGGGAAACAAAGTGCCCACACTCGAGCCTTCCCGTTGCTTTCAATTAGGAGGCAGTCTTCTTTAAGATTTCTTCCCTCTACCTGCTGAAATGAATCATGTTAATAATTAATCATAAATAAATTCACTGAGTCTCTTTCTAGGCTAACGTGTTGCTCTTTCCCAATCATAGGAGCCTTAGGTTCACTAAGCATTTATTTTATTTTGGGGACTTACTGAAGAAGCAACACTAACAGGGAACTGCTAGTGTGATTCTGTGAGTGTAGGCAGCATTGTCTGCAAGGAAGAGAGAAAAGGGACCCTTAGGGCGCCCTCAGCATCTGCTATGTGTTAACTGCCATCTGCTATCTCCAGAACTCAAGTTGAAGATCAGTCTCTAATGTGTGGAATTAAGAGGGTGCAGAATTACCCGAGCTGTAGAAGTGGGACCATTAGGAGATGACAAGGATGCATAAAGTTGTCTGAGAGGTGCCTCCATAACTGAATCTTGGTAATCATATAAAAAGAAGGAGGGCTTATTTTGGTTTATACATGCTGCTGTGGCTTGGGACTCTTTCATCATGAAGGTCAACCACAGAGGTAGTCTTTAGCCAGAACAAACCAATCAGAACTCCATTCTTTACAACCTACCCAGTCTATGATATTTTGTTATATACATCAGAAAATAGAGTATTGAATACAACTTTTTTTTTTCTGAATCACCTCTTATCATCATTACCTTTCAGGAAGCCAATTTTTCTCTCCTTGATATCCCCAGTTTATACATGTCCTGTGGCTTTTCCTGGGGAGACACAAACAAACACCTGCTCACCCACATAAGGTACTGATGATAGATGAAAGAAATGAGTCCACTAAGGGTAGCTTAGCGAACCAGTGAGTTGACTGGAGTTTATTTACAGGAGTGTGAGTTTTTCTTTAAAATTTTTTAATTTTAATTTTTAATTTTTTTAAACAGAAGCCTGGGTGATTCAAAGGCACAGTTCCAAATGCCCATGGAGCCTGGATGATGATGATGCAGGAAGGACAAATCCCTGAAGCTCCTTCCATGACTTACAGGCAGCTCAGAGTGTTTAAGAATCTCTTAGCCGGGTGTGGTGGCACACGCCTTTAATCCCAGCACCTGGGAGGCAGAGGCAGGTGGATTTCTGAGTTCGAGGCCAGCCTGGTCTACGAAGTGAGTTCCAGGACAGCCAGGGCTATACAGAGAAACCCTGTCTCAAAAACAACAACAATAACAACAACAACAACAACAAGAATCTCTTTTACCCAGCAGTCTTTACTATTTATATAACCTTAGGGCAGGGTCTTGTGACTTTTATAAGTTTTTGGAGCTTCCTGAGACTTTAAGTTGTTTTTTTTATTTCCTGAGTCTCAACAGAATACTTCAATTTGAAAGAAATATCTACACAACAGTACAACTGACTGGTCTGTCTTTACCACACTGACCACACTGAGTTCTGATTATTTGGCTCCGTGGCTATCTTTTTCTACTGGATGCAAGTGTCTAGGGAGTAGAATTTTATTTACTTCTAAATCTTCAATGCCTATCAGAGCGTTGTATCACCAAGAGGAACTCAAATAACACACTCAATGAAAGCGTTAAACATGGCTACCTCTTCTATCCCATTTCTTCTCTCACTAGGCAGATCTGTGAATAACACGTGTAGCAATTTATGATAGGATGTGATGTCTAGACTATTAATCAGTTGATTTTATCTGTAATATTCAAAATTAAAAAAATAAATCCTCAGCTTAGAGAAATCAAGCAGTGAGGGCAGGAATGGAAATGGAAATATGGTTAGTGTCCGGGGCAGGAGAGATTTTGGGGTGAGGTCAAGACATACTTGAAATAAAATTGTGGGATCCAGGGACAAAGGAAACTGCCTACTTTTCTCTGGTAGTTCTTCTAGCTGGAGACAAAATCCACAGTGCAGGCGTCAGAGATGCTTAATAAGGAAAACCATCTGGAGATGCAGGGAGTCCCAGGGAACTAGGTATGCCCAGAGGCAGCAGATATGTTCTAAATATGCACAAGGGATCCAGGAAGTAGAATAAGCTAAGGTAGCACATCTGAGCTTGAAGACTGAAGACTGACCAGTTGGAATCAATATCATTCTTTTATTTTATTTTATTTTATTTTGTTTTATTTTATTTTATTCTTTTATTATTTTTATGTTTTTATTTTTTTATATTTTATTTATTTTTTATGTTATATTATGGGTGTTTGCCTGAATGTGTTTCTATGTACAACATATGCATGCTGGTGCCTGCATAGGCTAGGAGGGAAGAGTCAGATCCCCTGGAACTGGAGTTATAGACAGTTATAGGCAGGTTCTGGGAACCAAACCTGACTCCTCTTTAAGGACTTCTGTCTTAACTGCTAAGCCATCTCTCTCCTGAAAGATGGAACACTCAAAAATAGAATTGTTCATCTAATCTTGTAACATTAGGAGCCAAAAATATGAAACTGAATTACATTTAAAAATACTTCAAGTTACATTAAGTACACAGGTCAACTTCATTTTAGAAGTTTGTAAGAACTGAAAACACCGGCTGAGGGGACAGCTCAGTCAGCCAAGTACTGCTGCAGAAATATGAGGACCTAAGATTGCATCCCCAGTATTCACCTAACTAGTTGGACATAGTAGTGTGCATCTGTAATCTGGGGAGGTGGAGGCAGGAGGATTCCTGGGGCTTCATAGGAGTCAGCTGACCAAATCAATATATGCTATAAGACCCTGTCTCAAAGAATAAGGTGGAGCTCTGATGCCCTCAGGCTGCTAGGCATTAGCCATGGTTGTCCTGAGGGAGCCAAGGCATGGCTAGAGACCTAGGTGCCAGTGATGCCTAGACCTGGCTTCAAACTCACCTGGCTTATCTTTTGACTTCAACTTCCCTAGTGCTGAGATTTTGGCTGGGGTTATATGCTCAACTTCTGAACACACTGGAACTTCTATTAGCAATAAAATCTGTCTTTTGTGTGTGTGTTTTTGTTTGCTTGGTTGTTTGTTTGTCTGTTTTAAGAGATGGAGAGCAACTAAGGAAGACACATTCTCTGCTCTCCACATAGACATTGAAGGGATTCTGGCCAGCCCAAGTGGAAAACATGGCTCTGGTAGGCCTTAACCTTCTCCCCCAATTCCCTCTGCCTTGCTAAATTTGTTAGATTATATTCCTAAAACTACCCATCAAGTTCTATTGCCTTATTTGGCCACTTTCTGCTTCTGAGGTTGACTACCAAAGTCCAGCTGTCAAAGTATTGAAGTCCAGAAATCAAAAGCCCCATTTGGCTCACTTAATTAACATGCCAAATTAAAATTAAACACCTCATCCTAACACTGGATTCCCATTTGTACATTTATAAACCACCATTTGCCTGTATGCCATGTCTGTCTCCTCTCTATCCAGAGACAGTTCTTTGTCCCACTTTGGGACAAATCCCATTCTTACCGTTCTCTTGTTCCCTTCCCCTGTCTTCAGTCTCCTGCTTTGTCTATTATTCTCTGCTTTCTGACCCCCTGGGGCAAATAAATCTCCTTTGTGCTGAGGACTTGGTCTTGGGGATCCTGAAATGATACTATTCCTTACAGACATGCATCCCTCCCCCTAAAACTGAAACCCTGGAAATCCCAGCAAATGAAACTAGAATCAGCAATAAGAAAGGTGTCAGAAATTTAGGCTACAATTGGGCAGGGGTCTAGTGTTCTCCAGGACCCAGGAAAGTCAGAGTCTGACGGCTATGGTGTATACTGGAAGCCAATAACAACACAGAAACTGAGCATGGTAGGTGGATTTGCCACCTGAGGATCTTTAAACCTCCAAACACCTACTAACATTTTATAAGCATAACAGCATAGAACAAGACATTTTCATGGCAGCCATCACACCGACAAAGAGGCTTGCCTACCCTGGTGCTGTCATGGTGAGGATATTGAAATTTCTGTTGCTGTAAAAACTGAAAGCAGTGCCAAGCACTTACTTGCCTAGAGTCAGACAGGCAGCTGGAAAACTTTGCTTAATAAGTTTAATCATTAACTTTTCCCCCTGGGTTCTCTTGGGCAGATTCAAGAGTGTTTGGAGAAATGGATGCCAACTTATTCAGATAAACACCTGTATACTGCATAAACACACAGAGAGTAAAAGCCGTATGAAGTCTTAAACATAGATGCCACCAAAAACAGTCCTGTCTTTCACGCATTTATTATTTATTTATTATATCTATTTGTATCTGTCTGTCTCTATATATCTCTATCTCTATCTATCTCTATCTCTATATCTATATATATATCATCTATCTATCTATCTATCTATCTATCTATCTATCTATCTATCTATCTATCATCTATTTATCATCCATCTCTATCATCTCTCTATCATCCATCTCTCTTTCTCTTTCTCTACCAATCATATATCTACTTATTTATCTCTTATTTACATTTACCTATCAACTATTCTTCTGTATCTTTGTGATGCTCTGAGGACAGCACCCAGGACATGTCTATCCCAGTACTTACAGAGTTGTGCACTTACAAGGAAGGTGATATTATATCTACTCAAAAGAAAATTGAAGAAGAAGATGGTTTAAAAACTTAAGGATGATGTCTAGAAAGAAGTAATGTTTCTATATAAATGTGCTTAGCCACACCTACTCCTCTCTACAGACAGTTATGAGGTGAAATTCATTCACATGCCTTTCACCACCAGCACTTGTTCAGTTCTGCTGTGTGTGTGTGTGTGTGTGTGTGTGTGTGTGTGTGTGCATGAATGTGAATCCAGTGGTCAGTGTTGAGTGTCCTACTCAATTGTATCTCCACCTTATGTTTTAAGGTCTCTGACAGAACCTGGAGCTTACCCATCCAACTACACTAGCTGTTCAGTAAGCCCTAGAATTCTCTTGTCTCTGTCCTTTGCAGTGCTGAAATTATGGGTTTGATTCTAAAACACTTGTATGTATGTATTTGTTCACTTTATCATAGACACTAGGGAGCCAAGCTCAGGTCTTCATGCTTTCACTGAAAATGCCAGATTGGCAGAATCATCTCCCAGTCTCTTTCAAGTCATTAACTTCATTATTAGAAAGAACCATAGGGTCAGTTCTTAACATGATTTTTCTGAACCTGAGAGGTAGCTGACCTGCAGAGAGCCTTGTGCATGTGTATGGACAAACTTGGTGCACTCCTGCTTCCATGTGCAGAGATTTTCCTGTTTTAGAGAGAGTCAAATTGTTTTGCCTGTCACCCGGATGTCACAGATCAACTTAGAAAAAAGTGACCTTCTTGAGGGTCTCCAAGCTCCGTGTTGAAGGACCCTGATTTTTGTTTCTGCCTGAGAGATGTACCTTGTCTCAGGGGCTCAGCCTGGGGCTTCCTGGATGAGGGGTCAAAAAATTGCACAGCTCAATAACTCTTCCTCAGTTAGCTCTCAATTTGGGACTTTGGCAGCCATGTGACTTCTAAGAATACTAAAACATTCTGCCTTAAAGTGAGGGCATAGATATATTCTCCTAAGCCAAATTGAAATGGATTTCGGATTATCTCTTATTGTCTAGGAAGGTTCCCCTGTGTCACTTGCTTTGACCTCTCTCACTCTCCCAGGTACCAGAGTCACCTCTCTGTGTAAAGATGCTCTTTAAGCCTTCCCCCTGACCAAACAGACACATAGTACACTGCACCAAACACTCCTTCATCTTGCCTTTGTCTGGCCTCCAAGGTATAAGCAGGTCACCCTCTCCTCAGTTCTCTCAAAGGATGAAACCTATAAGCATTCATTATATATTTTTATTTTGTAAAAATGTAAGAAATAAAAACATTACAAATTATACCTATTTACCTTCTGTCTAGATGATGATGATGGTGATTGTGGGTTTTGTTTTTTGAGACATGATCTCACCATGTTGTCCAGATTGATCTCGAACTCTTGAGCTCAAAGGAGCTCTGTCTCAGAAAATAAGGTTGAGAGAGCATGATTGAGAAAGACACTCAGGATTGACCTCTGGTCTCCATTTTCACAAACACACATGTGAACCCTCCAACAAACCTGCACAAAACCACACATGGGTATGGTAGTATGTACCTGGAATCCTAGCACTATGGAGGTAGAGGATAGAGGATCAGAAATTCAAAGCTATCCTGGGCTACCTAAGGCACTATCTCAAAAAATATTTTAAAAGAAATAAAACATAGAGTTCTTTTTGTATGCTTGCCAGTTCCAACCTTTCAAGGGCAAGTATTGTGGTATCTTGTTACTATTATATAACTGTTTCACATTTATTACATATCCATATACACATAAAATACAAACTTGAAAGACAATTCATTATGTGTGAGTTAAACTTAATATTTAGCATAAATATGATTTGTGTTTTCTAATGATATAAAATTTTGTTTATATTAACATTTAAAATTAAACTTACAATGACTTAATAAAAATTAAATGTGTATATAAATATAAACCAACATTTATATACTTGCTACACATAAACACAGTATATGCATATATTACAAATGTATACTCTTATTTTCATGGTATAACTTTCATTTGCTTTAACTTCATTGAATTAGAATGGCTTATTGCTATGACAGAATATCAGATGAGAAGCAACTCAAGAAAGAAAGGTTGGTTTTGGTTCATGGTTTGAGGGTACAGTTTGTCACAACTGGGGAAGACATGGTAGCAGGAGCATAAGGCAGCTGCTCACACATGACCAAAGTCAGGAAACAGAAAGGTAAATGCTGGTGGTCAGCATATTTTCTTTTCTTTTTTTTTTTTTTTTCTCTTTGAGTCAAGGACACAAGTACCAGGGGATGGTGCCATCTGCAGTTAAGGTGGGTCTTCACATCTAAACTAACCCAATCTAGACAATTCTCCATCCCTAGCCTCAGACTAGTCCACAGGCCAATCTGATCTGGCTGATAGCTCAATGAGAAACCTTTCTCAGGTGACTCTGAGCTGTGTTAAGTTGTCAGTTAAAGCTGACTAAGATTTGCCCCTTTGGTGATCCTAGATCCTGTCCATTTGACAGTCAATATTAACAATCACAATCATACCTTTTTGTTTTTGTTTCTATTCACTCTGGTGCCTGGCATGTCTCTTCATTCATTTGAACTGCTCGGTATCTTCCACTGCAGGTATATGCCATCAGTTTATGACTCTGTGTAGCTTATATAGGATAGATGTTAGAAAGTTCTCATAACTGCTGACAGTGCAACCACATATCTTTCCATGGAAGTCTCTTATGGTCACATACGAGGGATTTTAGGATAGGCACCTAGAGGTAGATATTTCTCTTCTACCAAGGGCTGTCAAACATTTCTCCAAGAGGCTGTGCTTGAATGCCCTGCAGACTGGCAGAGAGTACAGCTTCAGTATTTCTGTGTCCCCACTGGCACTGAATCTTGTCTATCTTTAAGTTCATTGCCAGCTGGGTGGATGTGAAATGACATTTCACTGGTGGTTTGTCTGTCTTCCTGACTATTCATAAAGTTGACAATCTTTCATGTTTATTGGCCCTCTGGGTTTCCTCCTCTGTATGATACATTTTCCTAGCTTTTGTCTATGTCTTTTTCCTTGGGTTATTTATCTTTTCCTTATTAATTTGTAGTAGATTTCTACCACTATGTTTTCAAGAATTCACAATGCCCCCCTGGGCTGATTTTTTTTTGAGTTGGTTCATAATGCCTTATAGTATAGATTTAAAAAATTGAGATTTCATAAGTGTATACAATGAAATATGATGATACACACTTTCAATTCCCACCCCACTTCCCCTGGATCACCTTCTCATAAGTGTGCATCTCCTTTCTTGTATGCCTAGTGCCCATAGAGGCTAGAAGAAGGTGTCACATTTCCCGGAGGTGGAGGAATAGGTAAATGTGAGCCACTCAGTGTGGGTACTGGAATTGAACCTGAATCCTCTGGAAGAGCAACAAGTGCACTTAATTGCTAATTCCCCTTCCCTCCACTTGTAAAATGACTCACCAAGTCCATTTAATTCTGCCATTTGCACATGGGTAGGTGGCCATACACTTGAGTGTATACTAGTGGCTATTGGGTAGATGTTTTAAATTTTTTCCATAGCTAAAATTAATTGATTGATTTATGTGTGTGCACACGCATATGTGTCATGACTCATGAATGGAGGTCAGAGGACAACTTGTGGAACTTGACTCTTTCCTTCTACTGTGTTGGTCCCAGATCCAGGAATTGAACTCAGGTTGTCAGGCAGGGTGACATTCCCCACTGAATTCTCTCCCTGGCCCTGTAGTTGGATATCTGTGGTATCCTTCCGTTATTTGCACTGTGTATATTATTTAAGGAATCTTTCACCTGCACAAGCACAGGAATCACATACATACACTCCCCCACACTCCAGTACATGAACCATTCACTGTCTTCATTCTGATCTCAAGGAACACAGGCACTCTCTGTCAGGATCTGATGCAGGATTTAAGAAGGAGAAATTGCTCCTACCACAAGAGAAATTTAGCACAGGGAATTGAGATCCATTACAACCCTGGGAAGGGTGAAAGGACTGGCCTTCAGTAATGGTTCCTATAACAAGATAGGAGCACAAGCTTGATAACAGCACTGGTATAGCCACAGCAAGGGACAGGGAGTTCAAGAAGTACCAACGTCAGACCATATCAACCTGACTTCCATGACACAACTGTCCTAAACCAGTAGTTCTCAGCCTTTCTAAAGCTGCAACCCCTCAATACAACCCTTATGTTGTGGTGACCACAACTATAAAATTAATTTTGTTGCTACTTCATAGCTGTACCTTTGCTACTTTTATGAATCATAATGTAAATATCTGATATGCAAGGGTCACGACCTACAGGTTGAGAACCACTGTTCGAATCTCATGTCTCCAGGACTCTGTAGACAATGAAAATCTCCTTAGCTGTCCATCTCTCTAATATCACATAAAACTCTAGTACAAATGAGACAAAGAGTATTATTTTACACACACACACACACACACACACACACACACACACACACACACCCCTTTGTGATTGGGCTGAGTGATACAGATGTGTATGAGGACAGTCATACACACTCTGCCAATTCTTAGACCCAATTGCAGCGAATCTTCTAGGAAAATTCCTAAAATTGTTTGAGGTTGTATCACTTACTAGCATGGAACATCCCCATATAGATTAAGCTAGTAAGCTAACGAGCTAGTAAGCTTCCAGGGCCCTCTCTTTCTTGGCCTCCCATCTCTAAGTTAGAACAACCAAGACCTTACTGTCATGTGTTTGATGTTTTTATGTGGTACCTAGGGATTTAAACTCAGATGTTTATGCTTCTATGGTAAACAGTTCACCAACTAAGCCTTCTCTCTAGCCTTGGAAATTGTATTTAACTTATTAATGTAGGGTTGGGAGAGAAGGAGTGTGAAAAATGGATGCCTAGTTTCTGGAGAAGGCAAAGCGAGTAGAGAGATAATTGTTTGCAAATGCAAGCTGTGTGGATTCCACAACCCTTCCATTGGAAGGGAAATCAACTGGAGACTAGGTATGGATTTTCTCTGGGAAACTGCTTTCAATTAGACAGCAAGAGAACCTTATGCACTGGGGAACAAAGAAAGAAGAACCTGAAGCTAGCTAAATACATGCATGCTCTTGAGAAATAACAAGCATACACATACTACCCTCACCCCACCTTTAATGCTGACACCACACCTCGGCTCCACTTGTTACTTAGGTTTTCATGGTGTAACTACTTGCTGAGTGAGGAGTTGTCCTGTGCATGTGAGGTACCAAGTAACATCCCTGGCCTCTGCCCACTGGATGGTAGGAGCACTCCTTTACCCTCCAAAAATGTTGTAAAAACCAGTGTTGCCAGATAAGGTGTAGGAGATGTGACTGGTCATGCATAAGGATAATTGAGGTAGTCAATGCACACGCATAGTATTTCTTCATGTGTAAGAGTATTTATAATAGGCATTTTGGGGTGTGTCATGGAGATTCTGTAGATTTGGAATAGCAGGATCAGACCTTTCACACAGTCCAAAAGTTCACAAATGATGTATGTTTTGGAGTGGGCCCAACTCAGGGCCTGCCTACTCTCCCTTATCCTCATCACCACGGTGAGCTCTCCAGCACTGCTCTGTCTAGGCCACCCAATGCTGCCATCTCCATGACAGAGACAAGAACAGGATAACTGGGAGGAGTCCCTGTGAGGATCCAATATTAACGGACCTTGAAACAGATGACTCATTGAAATTAACATTGGCAAGTGAAGGTGTTTGCTCAGGCGGGGTACCTCATGGGACACACCGTAACATACTACGGCTTTCACAATGGCATGTTTTCATGCTTTGTTTTCTTTTTGATTGTGTGTTTTTTATTTTCTGTTGGAGGGGTATTGCAAAGGGTAGATACAAGGGGACCAGGAGAAACACACACACACACACACACACACACACACACACACACACACACAAAATCAATGAAAAGTCTTTTTAAAAAGAATAAAAATGTCAAGCTTACATCTTGACACATTACATGGTTGTATGTTAGCTTCAGAAGATGTGTAAACATATATTATAATAGTCTTAGAATATTGTTACATTTTGTATAAAAAGTACATTTTACAATCTGATCCTAGGATTTAACATTTAATCTATTTATTTTTAAAAAACTTAATGGATAGGCAATACTGGTATACATTTATATGGTAAAATGTAGTATTTTGATACATGTATAGTATGAAATGACCAATCAGACTGTTAAGCAGACCTAGCATCTCAAATATTGGTTGTTTCATGTTTAATTGCTGTATATTCATTGTACACATTGCTAGGTCTTGTAAAGACATCTTCTTTAACATATACTATGCATTTTGACAATATTCAGCCCCATACTTTCTCTTGTATTTCTTCTGTCCAACACACTTCTGTTAGTTATAAATATATATGTAACATACATGACATAAACAGACATGTACCTATTTTACGTATATATAAAATCTAGAATTTATAAATGAGAAATTAAAGCATATAGCATTTGTCTTTCTGAGTCTGTCTTATTTCACTTTTTTTTTTAGATTTATTTATTATATCTTAAGTACACTGTAGCTGACTTCAGATACACCAGAAGAGGGCATCAGATTTCATTATAGGTGGTTGTGAGCCACTATGTGGTCCCTGGGATTTGAACTCAGAACCTTTGGAAGAGTAGTCAGTGCTCTTAACCGCTGAGCCATCTCTCCAGCCCCATCTTATTTCACTTAATATGATGATTTCCTGTTGTATCTATTTTCCAGGCAACAGCATAATTTCATTCTTTTTGTAACTGAATAAAACTCGATTGTGTACATATGTTACATTAAAAATTCTATTCTTGTGTTGATAAACACTTTAGGTGGTTCCAGCACTTAGCTACTGTCAATAGTGCAGCAATAAACATTGATGATCATGCATCTCCGTGGTATGTTGATTAAGAGTCTTGCAGAAGATGGCCTAGTTGGCCATCATTGGTAAGAGAGGCCCCTTGGTCTTGCAAACTTTATATGCCCCAATACAGAGGAACGCAAGGGCCAAGACGTGGGAGTGGGTGAGTAGGGGAGCAGGGCAGGGGAGGGTATAGGGAACTTTTGGATAGCATTTGAAATGTAAATTAAGAAAATATCTAATAAAAAAAGAAAAAAAAAAGAGTCTTGCAGAGATATTTTATTTTCATTCCCTGTTGCTCTGATAAAATAACCAGACAAAAGCAACATAAAAAAGACAGGGCTTATTTGGCTCACAATTCCAGGTTACAGTCCATCATTTCACAGAAGCCAAACCAGGAACATAAAGAACCTGGCCACACCATATCCACAGTCAGAAGCAGAAAGTAATGCATGAGTACTTACTCAAGCTGCCTTTTCCTCCATTTTTAGAGTTTAAGATCCTCTGTTTAGGGAATGGGCCGCCCACAGTGGCTGGATCCTCCTACTTCAATGACCATAATTAGAATAATCCCCCAAGACACAGCCAAGGGCTAGCTGATCTAGACAGTTTCTCATTAAGACTCTTTCCCAGGTCATTCTCCATTGTATCAGGTCAACATTAACCATCATAAGGTATATGCTCAGGCATGGTGTAGACAATCATTTGGAAGCACTAGTTTACTTATGTGAAGAGCCTCTATACTAATTAACTTAGTGAGTAAATTAATTTATATTCCCACCAGCAGTGTATATCCCCTTCCCTGAATCCTCCCCACCCAGAATTCTTTATTTGTTTTTCATGGGAATATGAATGCATTCCAGTCCAGAGAAGATAGATTAACGCGGTAACCATGGTTATTACTGAGTATCAGCACTACTAAGGGTTTGTCCTTTTTATTTTTAACATATCCAATTCAATACAACAAACCTGCGCATTAAACATGTGCCCATATGATAATTGAAAAATTGCTGTGGTCACTGGGGAGAGAGTAGGAGAGAATTATGTTTCTAACCCACCTGTTTGCCCCTGACATGGTACCATATACCTCCCCATCCCCATGCTCCCTTACCTACCCGAATATCCCGTGATGGTAGTGATGGTACTTGATAGACCATTCAGTGCTGGCACAGCTGGAGTCAGTTTTGGTTCCAGGGCCTGCCTGGCTTGGGTGAATTATTTAATCTCTGCAAATTTATGTTTTTCTACCCTTGCAAAGTGGAGCTAACCTTTCAGTGTGGCTGCGAGGGCCAACGGGGGTGATTGACGGCACATCTGACCATGATTAGTCTCTGGTGTTTGGGCCTTGGTGGGGGCTGCCCCTTCTTTTCTTCCTGTAACACATCAGCTCCAGCTTGCTTGTGGTGATGACCCTGCTCTTGCCCTTCCGCTCTGTCTTCCTTAGGAAGGAACATCAGAGCAGAAGGAAAGGATGATGCCTTCCAGCACCAGGGAGATGATGAGGAATGCTGAGGGCCCGTGCTTTGGAGGAGCTGGCTTTTCTTTTTCCGTGACAGGGCTGCTGACAGGCCCTTTAGCAGTACAGAGGCTAATTACTCGCCAGGAGTGAAAGAAAATGTGTGCTTTGGTTGTTCTGGAGTTTCCCAGTGCAATAAATCACAGCCACGGCCCTGGCTTCGTTTGATTTAATAAAGATTTTCAAAAGAGAGAAAAAAAGTTTTCCTTGGTTTTATTGAAGACTGTTGGTCATTTGTGTCTCCCGTTTCATCAAGAGCTGGTTGTTGATCTCTCTCTCTCTCTCTCTCTCTCTCTCTCTCTCTCTCTCTCTCTTTCTCTCCCCCCTCCTCCATGTTCACACACTCATAGGGAAATGGAAACTATCAGGTGTCCTGCTCTGAGCTTCTCTTCCTTGTTATCTGAGACACAGACTCTCACTGAGACTGGAGCTAGGCTGGCACCCAGCAAGCCCAGTAACTTCCTGTCTCTGTCCCCACCCCAAGCCCCGGGTTCATGGGCACATCCTTTAAGTGGGTGCTGGAGATTCAAGGTCGGGTCCTTGTTGTCCTCTGATCCATCTCTCCAGTCCTTGTTAAGGACTCTTAATTGCATGGAGCCCACTCTCACAGCGAGTGACACCTGACACTTCAGAGGTTCATGGTCACACTCATGTTTCCATTTCCCTAGTTGAAGCTAGCAGACTTGTTTCCTTATCTAGAAGCCCCAGTGCCTCTGTGCTAACCATGCTGTCTCTTAAAATAACCCCGTAGCTGCTGGTTGGTGTACAGCGCTGATGGTGAGGAGCTTCAGAGATTTGTAATACAATGACAATTCAGAATGGAAGAGCTTGAAACTTTGAAGTGGTTTTGTTTGTTATAAAACCAGACAAGAGCTCCCAGTTAAGACCATCTGAGAAAATAGGGTTTTACCTTGTCTCTCTCTGGCTGATATTAAGAGCTCTGGCTCCTTTAAAAAAAAAATCCACAACAGGGAACGCCTAAAAGGGAATCCCTGCTGTCCTATGGCTATGGGACACATGGGAATGTTTAGCCTTCTTTTTCCCTATTTTCTCCCTCCCTCCCTCCCTCCCTCTCTCCCTCCCCCCCCCCCCCCCTCCCTCCCTCTTCCTCCCTCCCTCCCTCTCTTCCTTTCTCTGGTCTCTTGACAGCACCTGTGTATTTTATGGGCTACAATGTGATATCTTGACATATAATTATTTTGTCAGAATATTCACCGCCTTAGTTTGTTATCATTGTTTCTGAAGGCAGACTTCCTCACTGGAAAGAATGAGATGCCAAGTCAGGGTGCATGTCCCTTCCTCCAGTTTACTGGATCTAATTGTCAAATAAAAATCTGAGTATGTACTTAAAGAATACAAGTTTATATTTTGTGTACATTTAAAAATGATTGCTGCAATCAAGTTAGTTAACCTACCTAGAACTCATGGTTGATGTATTTGCCTCTTAATTCCCCCTACCGTGGTTTCTTCCTTTTTTCCCTCTTTGTCTTCATTAAGATCTTCTTTACTGGTAAATGTCATGCCACAGTGTATTTGTTACCATGGTCGCATGCACGCTAGATTCCTAGGGCCCACTTACTACACACCTATAACTTTTTCTTTTTTTAATGACCCCCCTCCCTCATCCCTGAAGCTCCTGGAAACTACTGTTCTTTTCTCTGCTGCTGTTATTATTTTCAAATATGAGTAAGATTATACATCATTTGTCTTTTTCATTTAGGGGCAGTGCTGGGGCCTAGACTCAGGGTCTTGTGCATGTTAGATGGGTGCTTTTCTACTGACTTACACTCTCACTTCCTAGTTCATTTTGCTTTATTTTGAGACAGCCATGTTGCTTGGGCTGGCCTTGATCATATCTTTCTTTCTTCTAGGAATTTGGATTTGAAAGTATCAGTCACCTTTAGAGATGCTAGAAAATTCCAATTTTCCATGTGATAGGATAGCTGGCAGATTCATCCTTTAGCCTGGGAGATGAGACAGAAGTTCCTAATAGAGAAGGGATCTAAGGCAAGTGTGAGTATGGATAATAAGCCTGAGTATCTGTGATCCCTTCATGCTATACCTGGTCCTAGTACCTCACTTCTAATCATTTGTCTTCTGTGTGTCCGGTAGTGTTCTGGGGTTCGCTGTTCATGCTACGTGTCTGGCCAGGTTTAATGTCATCTCATAAATCAATTCATTCTACTGACCTCTAATAGCATATTATCATCAAAGTCATCATTGTCTTTGTCGTCGTCATCATCATCATCATCATCATCATCATCATCATCATCATTTTTAGGGCCACACTTACTACACACATCACACACATTCCCCTTTTGCTTGGAATTTGTACCAGCAGAGGGACTTCTGGAACAGGAACCTGGGTCCTCTATACCTTGACTGTCTAATTAGCTTAGTCCTAGGAACGTCTAGGGGAAATAAGTTTTACAGAAGCTCACCAGTTGATTCTAAAGTACTGACATTGCTAGAAATGTTGGTGTAAAATGAAGAATAGCATCTCAAAGCATTCTAGTCCTCCACGGCTGCCAGAGACACTTGGTGCAGTGGCTGCTTCAATCCCATCCTAAGACAGAAGGTCATTAAATGGTTCTTTCCTCTGCATCTCTGTGTGGTTTCTCAGGGTGTCTGAGATAAAACGAAATGCAGATACCAGCAATGAATCCAACCAGGACTTTTTTCAAAGGGTCTAATTCTTTTCTTGTAGGATGCAGTTTCATTTAACCCTGCTCCCCTACCCCCAGGCAATAAAACTGGATCCCTTAAGCTGATGGTACATAAGTCAGTCTTTATAGACACAGATCAGTTTGCAGCCTGAGGAAATGGTTCAGTAAGGAAAGTGCTTGCCTTGCTAGCACAAGAACCTGGGTTCATCCCCAGAACATGTGGTACTGAAGAAAAGAAAACAGAAAAGCCATCTGTTGTGGTCCATGATTATATTCCCGGCTCTGGGGAGGCAGAGAGACGTAGATTCCTAAAGCTCACTAGCCAAATTGATAAATTCCAACCAGACCAGTGAGAGGCAGGATGGATGGCTCCTAAGACACATCTGTGCTTGACCTTTGGCTTACACACACACACACACACACACACACACACACACACACACACACGTACCTCGATGCACCCACAAGCACACCTCCCCCATGTCACCCCGTGTACATACAAACATGAATACACACATGCACCCTCTAGATGAATAATGGACAAAAGCAAAAACCAAGTGAGTCCAAACTGAGACAATGTCTATAAAATGTGTCTTATCTTTATCAAAAGGGGAGTTGCTTTCTGTTCTGCTCTCTTGATGGTTACTTCTGCTGGAGCCATGTGCAGGTTGCTTCATTTTGAGGAACTTCAATCATTCATGTGCTTCAGGCTCTGCATGTCATGCTGCCTGTGTTCTGACTAGGCTGAAGTGGTATTAGCGGTTGCTACAGAAGGTCTGTTTGCACTGCCTTGTGCTTTTGGTGTATGCCTGCTTTTGAGACTCTTCTCCATGGGGGAGATGAGGTAACATCTACCCTCTTCCTCATAAGGTCTCAAATGGCAAATCAAAGTTTCTTTGCACTGAGTTACCCTGACAAAAAGCCAAAGGGTTTATTACGCTTAACTACAGAGCATGGGTTGGGGCTTACAGACAGTAGTGTGAGTGTTCCCAGAACATACACACTGGAAAGTCCTACCATGGATGATGGATTCCCTATGGACACATCTATTGATCCTGAAAGAAAAAGTATTGGCTTAGGAACCTCAAGACTATGTTTTCATACCAAGTTTTCAAAATATAGGAGATTTATTTGCCTCGGGAGAAGAGAGGGCAGGGAATAAGAGACAAACATATGAGATAGAGGATGAAGGAGAAGGGGAAAGTAACAAGGGAGAGGGAGCAGGGATATTCGTTCTGCAGTGGGATAAAAGACTGCCTCTGCACAGAGAGGAGACAGGTGTGGTGGCTTATAAAGGTAGAAGGGGAATCCTTGTGTTAGGATGAGGGGGTTATTTTCAACTGGGCATGTTAATTAGGTGAACCAAGGGAGGCTTCTGATTGCTGGACTTCAATGTGTTGATAGTTGTACTTTGGTAGTCAGCACCAGGAGGAGGAATTGGCCAAATATGGAAATAGATCTTGGGGGCTCACTTTAGGAATATAATGCTTTTTATTTAGCAAGGTGGATGGAGTCAGGAGAAAGGGAAAGCCTGCCAGAGCCATGCTTGCTATGCTCTAGCTAGCTAGAGCCCCTTCAGAGCTCTCTTTCCCTCTACATTCCACTGCCTTGCACCTCTTCTGGGCATTTCAGCTTGCTTACAAGCCATTGCCAGCAATCCTTACAGCTTGCTGAGGTGAGAATCTGGTCAGTTTCAGGGACTTCCTGAAGATATATTTGAACTTTCCTAAGCTAAAGGAGCCTCCTTGCAGATGGTTCACTTTCCCTTAGAACATCCTGTTGTTTTTTTCTCCCTGTAAACACACTCTCTCTCTCTCTCTCTCTCTCTCTCTCTCTCTCTCTGTCATTTGCTTATTAAATAATTTATTTCACACCTTCGTTTCTTCTCAGTCTCACACTTACAAATCCCTCTTCTCATTGTCTCTTCCTCTTGGGTACCACCCATCCTGGGGCCTCTAGTCCCTGCAGGACTGGGCACATCATCTCCCACTGAAGCCTAATCAGGCAGAGGTAGCAGAAAGGGGATCCAATAGCAGGGAACAGAGACTGAGGTGGATCTCACTTGGCTTGTTAGGTGACCCACATGATCACCAAGCTACAAATGCATAGGGAGGGGGTCTAGGTTCAGCTCCTGCATGCTCCCTGACTGGTGGCTCAGGCTCTGTGAACCCCCATGGTCCCAGGATATTTAACTCTGTGGGTCCTCCTGTGGTGTCCTTGACCTCTCTAACTTGTTTACTTCTGTCTCCTACTCTTCCACAAGACTCCCTGGGCCTGATGTTTGCTGTGGGTCTCTGCATCTGCTTCCATCTGCTGCTGTATGAAGTTTCTTAGGAGACAGTTTTGCTAGGTTCCTGTCTGCAAGCACAGCAGAATATCATTTATTAATAGTGTCAGGGGTTGGGTCTCTCACATGAGATGGGTCTCAAGTCAGGGCAGTTACTGGTTGGCTACTCCTTCAGTCTCTGCTTCATCTTGACCCCTGCACATCTTGGAGGAAAGACCAATTTTTGTTTGAAGGTTTTGTGGGTTGATTGATGTCCACTTCCCTCATCAGGAAGTCCTACCTGGCAATAGGAGGTAGCCAGTTCAGTCTCTATAGCCCCCTCTAGTAGGAGTCTCAGCTAGGGTCACCCTCATAGACTCCTCTTATGCTGCCCTATCCCAGGCCTCCAGCTAGTCAGCAGAGAGGGGAAGGGGGGTAGCAGAGGGATGGGGTTGAGAATCCATCCAAGATGAACATCTACCAAGTACTAACTCAAACTACTTTCATTGAGAAATGGAAGAGAGCAGGAGATAGCTCAGCTGGTAAAGTGCTTGCCACACATACCTTAATTGACCTTTCAAACCCATGTTTTTTAAAATGTAGGCATGGTGGCACTGAGGAGAAAAGCTGGTTCTGGAGGCATACTAGCTGGCCAGACTAGACAGATTGGAACACTCAAAGGCACTGACAAACTCTGTCTCAGAATGATGACGCAGGGGCTGGAGGATAGCTCTGTAGTTAAGAGTAGCTCTAGTTCTTACAAGAACCCGACTTTGATCCTCAGCATCCGTGTGTATGCTCACAATCATTAAAACCCCACTTCCAGGGGATTCAGTGCCTGCTTCTGACCTCTGCAGGCACCAGACACTCATGTGATACAAAGAAATATATGTGAGCAAAACACTCACATACATAAAAAATAAATATATCCAAAAAATTAAAAAGGAAGAGAAAACAAGGTGAACAGCACCTAAGGAGTTACACCAGAAGTCAGCTCCTGATCTCTACATGAGTGTGTGCACACTCACTCATACAGACATACATACACACTCATGCACACACAAACTCATACACTATACACACACCCATACTCACTCACTTACACACACCTATAAACTCAATCAAGTATACACACATGTCCACATTCAGACATGCACTCATATAGACATATACATATACACTTATGCACACACACTCATACACAATACATACATACTCACTCATACACATCTATATGCACATTCATGTACACACACATGCACACACTCACAATGCACTCTCGAAAGCACACTTGTGTGCAAAGCCACTACCCACAAACTGAAAGTTATGCCATATCTCAACTCCTACAAAAGGCATTTTATGTTTGGTTTTATTTAATCTCCACAATAGCCTACTTAATCCAAATACTTTTTCTGAATAGTTTCTGAGAAGCTGAGAAATTTGCTTAAAGCCACATAGTTACTAGATAATAAGCAGGCATTTCAGTAGCGTTCAGTTAGTTGCTTTTTATACGTTTATTATAGCTAAAAAGTTTGAAAATAGAATAAATTCAGAAGAATTAAAGAAAAACAACCCTCCACTTCCTGTAGACTGCATACTAATTTAGTGTACTTTCTTCTAGTTTGTTTTGAATGTGTCATATATGAAGTAAAAAATATTTAGTAACTAGAGCTGGGGAGGTAGTTCCAACAAGCGTGAGACAATGACTTTTGATCCCTAGCAACCTGCATGAAAGCTCGGGGCAGAGTATGCATCTATAAGCACACTGGGGGGATTAGGGGCTCAGATAGGGAGATCCCAAGGGCTCCAGGGCCACCCAGTGCAGCAGAAACAGAGAGCTCCTGGTGCAGTGAGAGATTATATCTCAAAAAATAACACACAGAGCAACTGATGTTGACCTCTGGCCTCCACACACACGTGTAGGGTTGAGCACAACCCCAAACATGTGCTCATGCTTTCGTGTGTCATACATCATTTTCAACTTTAATAACTGAAACACCCATAAATGTTGGCCACGCCACATTGAGTCTACTTAAAAGAAAATTTTAGTGAGTTGCTAAATAAGTTCAGTCTGTGCTAGGCAGTAAAGGTTCAAAATAAACATGTGTTCATGGATGGGCCTGCAAGATGGGACAATGACAAAATCAGGATGCAGTGCGAAGAATGTCTTAATAACAATTAGTCCTGGGAGTTTCAGAGATCGTGGGAGATATGCAGTCAAGGGAGAGAGTGATACATAAGACCCAATTCCATGGAACTAGTACCATCTGAACTGAGTACTGCAGCAAATGAAATAACCCAGTGGAGGCTGGAGGAGCAGGGGGAGGCAGGGGGAGGCAGGGGAGGCAGGGGAGGCAGGGGCGATACAGGGGTATGCAGGGGTATGCAGGGGGAGGTAGGGGTATGCAGGGGTATGCAGAAGGAGGCAGGAGGAGGCAAGGGGAGTCAGGGGAGTCAGGGGGAATAGAGGGGTATGCAGAGTTATGCAGAGGGAGGCATGAAGAGCTAGGGGTATGCAGGAAGAGGCAGGAGGAGGCAGGGGGAGGCAGGAGAAGGCAGAGGGAGGCAGGAGTGATCATCCTAAGTAGGGCATATGTATATGCACATAAGCTTCTAAGGACCAGAAAGGTTATTTTTGCCTGCAGCATCTGACACCACCCCCATCCCTGAGAAATTACACAGTGGATATATTATCCTTTGCTCAATAGAAGACACAAGTTAGGGACTCATCAGTAGTTTTCTCTTCCACCTATCCCACAGAGTCACTTAGAATTCTAGGCTCATGCTTCCAGGAGAAAGTTACACAGCCTTCGATGTATCCAGTGGGAAATATATTTTTTACCCATGGCAGAAAATCTGTTTAATCATTTGCACATAATAGACCATATGCTAGCGCAGGGCTGCAAGGTGACATGATAAAGGCAGAGAAAATGACTTGCCACAGGTTTGGGTGATGAATGTATCAGACAGGTCTTCGCCTGGGGAAAGAGTGGAGATTCAAGGGTGCTCAGGTATAGGAAAAAAAAATCTTCCCATCCAGAGGGCCATGACCATTACTACAGAGGTGTGCTGGGCAGGCACAGTTCCTGCTTAATGAAACATTGAAAAGGGCAGCGTCTCTGTCCTAGTCTCCTCTAAAGATGAATTGAGAAAGAACTGAAGTTATCTTTGTCTGACCAGATCAGTTAAAAAAAAATCATGAACTTGTAAAAGTATCTCTTTGGCATATAGAAATTTTATGTTCTACATGCAGCCATACGTCTCCCCACTTTTGATCTGGCTCCCCATTGCTCCCTGAACCTACCAGGCTCCTTGCTAAAGTTTGGTGTGTGAAAGAGTAATTAATGGCTTCAGTAGGAGACCAGCAAGGACAACTTCTTGTGTGCTTCTGTGCAAGAGCAATCTTCAGAGCTGAGTCACAGTGGAGACAACAGGGAGAGGCTAAGGAACTTGGAGAAGGTCACAGCCAGCGAGTAGAGTTGGCATTTGAGCCCATGTCTCCTTGACCTCAGATTGCGATACATTCCTCTGCTAAGCTGCAAGAATCTAGAGTGTAATTGTTGACTCGGGGCAGTGTATATCTGTGTGCGTGCTCATGTGGAGGCCAGAGGGTGTGAAGTACCTTCCTTCGTCATTCTCTAACTTATCATTATCATTTGCCTGAAAGACGATCTCTTACTGAACTTGGAGTTCACTGATTGGTTAGATTAGCTGGCCACTGTGCTCCTTTATTAGTGGTTCTCAACCTTCCCAGTGCTGAGATGCCTCAGGCTGTGGTGAGGCCCAACCATAATGTTATTTTTATCCCTACTTCATAATTGTAATTTTGCTACTGTTATGAATTGTAATTCAAATATTTTTGGAGATAGAGGTTTTTTAAGGGGATTGAGACCCACAGCTTGAGAATCGCTGTCCTAAATCCTCTCATCACCCTTCTCCCGCTGCTGAGATTAGAGGCTCATGTTACTGCAATTGACTTTTTAGTTTTTAAAACACAGGTGCTAGGGATCTGAATTCGGGTTTTCATGTTTGGGTAATAAGTACTATGCCTAAAGAGCCATTTCCCCAACCCCTTGATATTTTATTCACTCTTCCCCCCCCCACCCCACCCCGAGACAGGGTTTCTCTGTGTATCTCTGGCTGTCCTGGAACTCACTTTGTAGACCAGGCTGGCCTCGAACTCAGAAATCTGCCTGCCTCTGCCTCCCGAGTGCTGGGATTAAGGGCGTGGTGGCTGATATTTTAATAATGAAGTTCTTTTACTAGGAAAAAGAGGAAATCAGTACTGGAAAGCTTGAGCAGCCTGTGCCGTTCTCAGTGTTGTAATGGCCTCTATGCTGGTATCAGCTTCCTGCCTTTTTCTTCTTCTAGCTGTACAGTCTAACTCTGCTTTCCAAATCACACCCGCATGTCCTACTCCCTCCCCCCAGAGATCTTCTCCTTACCTTTTACCTCAATGCCAAGATTAAACTTCTCAGTTTTAAACCACTTTCCTCCACCTTCCTTCCTAATCTTAATACAGGCCAGCTCTATCAGGTTCTGACGAGATGTCGATGTCGGATGGGGCCCTGCTAGTTTCTTTGCCCCTCCCTGGAGAGCAGAGGCGGTGAGATTAAGGACATCTACCCAGAATCCAATCACCTCTCATCCCCTCAGCAGCTCTTCCCACCCTGTGACACAATGTTAACTCCTGCTTGGTTTGTGGGATAGCTCCTGAAAGTTGTCCCTCTTTCAACTGTGGGCTACTTAGCTCATTCTCTACTCAATAGCCAGCACAAAGCTTTTAGAATGGAGGGAGATCATGTGCTCTTTCTGCTCAGAAGTCTCAGATTTCTTCCTATGTGATAGCTGAGTGCTTACTGTGAATCCTATATGTTCCTTTAAATTCTATCTATCTATCTATCTATCTATCTATCTATCTATCTATCTACCTACCTATCTATCCATCTATCATTTATGTATCTATCATCTGCCTATCTATCTATCTATCTATCTATCTATCTATCTATCTACCTACCTACTTATCTATCCATCTATCATTTATGTATCTATCATCTGCCTATCTATCTATCTATCTATCTATCTATCTATCTATCTATCTATCAATTTATCACCTATCTATTATCAATTATTCATGTGTCTGTGCATTCACGAATCCTTGGAGGCTAGAGGACAATCTCCATTTGTCCTTTCTGAGGAGCTGTCCTTGTCTATGGCCATACCACTCTGAATGCACTATATAGAGCTGACTATGACCTTGAACTCCCTAATCTCTAGCCACTAACTATTCTGCGGGGATTACAAGCCTGTGCTAACACAAAGGGTTTATGTGGTGCTGAGATTTGATCTCAGGGCCTTGCACATTCTAGGAAAACGCATCACCAACTGAGCCACATCCTAGTGCCTAGTTCTTTTCTTCTAATGACTTTTGCATTTAAGTGAATTTAGTGAAGAAAAACATTAGATTGGCTTATTAAAAAAAAATCAGAGTGGGAAAGTGTTCATATCTAATTGAGACTTTTAGGTTATTTAAAAAGATTTTTTTCTTCCTCTTTTCCTTTTTTTTTTTTTTTTTTAAGGTAAAACTATCTAAGAGAATACACACAGATTTGCTTGAGAGAAATCCCTCCAGCCCTGGAGGAAATCACTCAAATCTAAACCATATGTGATATGTAAAGTAGCGCTTTGAATATTCATGTTATGATGTGAAAATCAGACCCCCAGAACTATGAGTTCCTCGGAGTGAATGGCAATGAAGACAGCAGTGTGAATGTCACCCCTCTGGGGAACACTGCCACAGCTTTGCTCAACATCCTTTCTCCCCCACAGATTGGCCACTAGAGAAAACTCATTCTTACAGACACAACAAACATACATTCGTTCTAATTATATGGGGCACTTCAGACAGAAGACACATTTTAGCACATCTTTCCGAGTGAAGTTTAATCCTGTAATGTGATGTTATTATTCTTACTGCTCTTCTGGCTTAGCTAGCCTTTTGCAACATCAGCGATTCATTTGTTTCTACTTTTCACCAGCCTGGGCTGAAATAACCTCCAAAATGTATTGGGTGTTTACTTACAACCTCCACATTCACAGTTCTGTCTCTAAAGCTTCAGCTATTATGCCAAATGCTTCTTTCTCTGCTTTCATTCATCTGGTTAGTAGTCCTCTCAACAGATTTGCCTCAGACCAATCGAAAGGATGTTCAGTTTCTTTTAGTAGAGAAAGAGAGGGAAGAATTGAATTGCTTTACAGCATGCGTCTTGCCTTACTTTAATGAATGCATTTTATAGTCTTATTCTGGCACACCTACTAAGTCCATTTCAGCATTATTCATCTTCATTTACACTGTAAATGGATTTTTTTCAATTGCAAATCATTTACAAAACCTGTATCAGGATACTTTTTACAGCTGAATGAATGGGTCCACATGTTCATAAAACTCAATCAGCCTTTGGCTTATATCAACAAGTTTTCCCTTTGGAAGAAGCCCAGGAGAGTGGTGGTTAATCCTGATTCTAGAATACTCTTTTGTGGATATGACTGGATTTTTTCCACTGGCCTCAAGTTCTAATGTTCTTACTTAAGGAGACGGCAGTCTGTGAATGGAGTTAGATTAGTAGAGTGCTTGCCTAGCATGCAGGAAATCCTAAGTTAGAGAACATCACTGCATAAAACTAGGCATGGTGCGCATACTTGAGAAGATAAGAAGTTTGAGGATCCAGAGACAAGAGGCATAACACAGCACTCAGGGCTACACAGGTAGACCACTCTGAGGCTGGTATTGGGAATACCAAGTGAAGGGAAGGGTCAAATGGTAGGCAGGAGCGTTCCTGGTGTTTCCCAAGAAAGGCCAGGAAGGAGAGGATGAACCATCCAGTACTGACTAGTCTAAAACATTTAGTACCTAGAAGGTATGCGGATATCTGAGGTGGCCCTGAGACTGTTAAGGATGAGTATTTCCTCCTGAGGTAAATGGACCAGATAGAAGTAGAGTTTAGCATGCATCACCTGGTTTGTCTATGGAAGTTTCCTAGTTGGTCCATTTGCTGCCTTTAAGGATGTCTTTGAAGGGGCAACCTATCTCATCTCTAAGGGATTTTCAAAGATGTCAGAAGGTGACAGTGCACAGGACATCCATGGTCACTACTCTGCAGTGTCAGCCTCGCAGATCCCACTGTATCTCAAGGTGTTCTGTTACTTGAATGTCTATCTGAAATGGGAACGTTTAAAAATCGTTAGAGGCTGTTGAGATGGCTCAATGGGGAAGCCTGAAATTCACAAACATCTGTGCCAAGTTATTCCACCAATCAGAATTTAGGAAGAGGGGACTTTCTTAGCAACATGTCTTTGTTGTACACTTATCTTGTTCTTGTTGGGTGAGTTATTCAACTATGGGGCAGGGGCGACTTGCCTTGACTTGCATTCATGCCTCAACTTGCTAACCAGGATGTCAGTTATCTACACACATGCCTCTTTCTGCCAAGAAGGATGTCAATTCCCAGGGAGGTATTGGGAACTTAAACTTTATTTGACTTCTATTCAAAGTGGAAGTTTTATTCCAAATAGATTCTCATATTGGTGCAACTATCTCTCTTATTTTGGGGTCCATTCCAGGGGCAACTTGTAAAGGCAAAAACCATAAAAAACTCATACATGTGTGCAGGAAGTGCTGTCAAGTGGTTGGTTCAGAGCCGCACTTATTGTGGCTAACTATACAAAGCAGATCTAACTGACCTCTATTGTGATTGTTTTCCAGGAATACCAAAGCGCAGAACATACCAGGATTTGCAATCAACTCGGGCATGAGGAAGTTCCTAGTAACAGTACATGAGAAAGTTTCCTTGTAACAGCAGTAACAGCATATGAAAAGTTTCCTTATAATGTTAGTAATAACAAAATGGCTGGCTAGACAGGTAGCAGTTACCCAGGCCTTAACAAGAGAAAACAAGTGAAAACCTGGAGTTCATTAGTGTGGAGAGAGGAGGAAGAGGAAGGCCTCCTTGGCAGCTTAAAAAGTGGTCTGCAGTGGGAGAACTGATCAGGGATCAGGCATAGTGTAGAACTCCAGAGAAGGCTAAATAGTAAGCCTCAGGTAATTCCTCATCTTAAAGTCGGGGCCTCATCTTGAACTGAGGAGCCCTGAGAGTTAATCTTGGTTGGCAGTTTGATTGCCTCTGGAAACAAATAACAAAAAGATTCTGGACAAGTCTGTGAGGGAATTTCCAGGGAGGATTAGCTAGATTGAAGGCCCTCCCCCATGTGGTCAGCACCTTCCAGTGGTGGCCCAGATGTAGAGGTCTTAGGAGCAGCTGGGCTTTGTGCTTGCCCATCTGTCTCCAGTTCTTGCTGGTGAATATGTCTTAACCTGTCACAGCTGCTGTGATCCTCCACTGTCAGTCAAAGCCTGCTTCTTCAGCCTTCCAGTACAGCCTGAAGACCAGCAGCCCTGCAGAACCCTACAGAAGCCTAGAGGCTTCCAGCACCAGAGCAGTACTGCTGAGGTACCCAGCCTCATGGGCTGAGCAGCTACGTGGGTCTTCATGTTTCCGTATTGCCAACAGTTCCATTGTTAGACTAACTGGGCATTTTCATATAAGCCAATTTGAAAAATTCCCATTTAATATGTATTCATTCTCTATTGATTCTGTTCTTCTAGAGAAACCAGAGAAATAGGGTGGGATTAAGACTACACACACACACACACACACACACACACACACACACACACACAAAGGAGGCTTGAAGTCCATCCTTCATCATTGCCCTTTATATTTTAAGATTATGTTCCCTCTCTGCAAAAAAGGCAACACAGAGGCTCTTTCCTGAAAAAGCACTATATTTAGGTGTCATAGTGTCTGCTTTGATCCAACACAGCTCAAACACCAAGTCAATGCTGAAAAGATAAGTTTATTGTTATTAAGCTACTACTGATTGATCAGGGATGTGGAACAGATTCAGGAACTGAACTCTGAGCCAGGATGCTATAGGGTTTTAAAGAACAAAAATCACCAAAGCCTTAATCATGTATGCTCAGTTATAGTTACATTTTCTACCAGTTAGGATTCAGGGGTAGGGGACTTTCCTAGAAACACTTCTTTGTGGCACACTTATCCTGATCTCTTGGTTGGTTTGCTCAACCTTGGTGGGGCAACTTTCCTCGCATTTATGTCTCAACTTGTAACCAGGATGTCTCTGATGCAGAGATGGCTTGAGAACTTGAACTTTGTTTGACCCCTATTTAAAATGTAAGTTTAATTTAAAAATGGCTTCAGTTTGGTTCCTTCTTACATAGGTTTCAAGACTAAACTCTGCTATCTCTCTTGTCATCAGACTAATAAATACTTATAAATATTAATACAGCATGGAGGACTTGGGAGATGGCACACAGGGAAAAGCGCTAACTGTGTAAGCCTGAAGATCTGAGTTTAAATGCTAGGCACATTGGTGCCTGGTTGTAATCTAAGCACGGTGAGCTACAGAGACAGAAGGGTATCTGGGAACTCACTGGCCAACCAGTCTAGTTCAATTGATGACTCTCAGACCAATAGAGAATGTCTCAAGGGAGATAGACAGCCTTTCTGAGGATGACACCTGAGAATTTTCTCTGACTCCCACCCATGTATGAACACACACACACACACACACACACACACACACACACACGCACAAAAGAACATACACATGCACACACACTCCACACAAAAGAACACACACATGCACACACACACACCACACAAAAGAACACACACATGCACACAGACACACCACACCAAAGAACACACACATGCACACAGACACACCACACCAAAGAACACACACATGCACACACACACACACACACACCAAAGAATACATACATGCACACAGACACACCACACCAAAGAACACACACATGCACACACACACACACACACGCGCACACACACACACACACACACACACACACACACACACACACACACACGGTGGTCAGGAGAAGTCAGGTTGGTGGAAGGATAAAAGAAACTAATAGGGACTCTAGCCTGAAAGTGGGAGCTGCAGGAGCTAGCCAGCTCTGACAACCCTACAGCAATGGGATGGGACACACACATATGGTTAGATCCCGAGTCTGCTATCTCAAAGGTGATAAAACACAATGTTGAATAAAGAGAACTGATCAAAATGAGAGCGCTGTCTCCACACTGGATTTAACTCTTCCACGATGTGGAAAAGGACCTCAGGGTACTGTGCTAATGAGATGTGGGTTGACACTTGGAAGCTTAGTGAATGCAGTGGGAAGTAAAGATCCCAGATCTGTGTCAGACAGTAGAAGAAAAGACCAAAGGGTTCAGGAGCCAGGATGTGTTAGAATATGTGGCCTGTTACAAGCAGAGGAGCTCACTTGGTTACCTAGGAGAGCCTGTAGGACATAAGGCACCGAATGGAATGTGGACAGGACATTCAGCAACCCCAGGGCACTGGTGGCTATCCTTTACAGTCAGGGCTGATGAGAGCAGATGCTGTGATAGAGCCAAGCTGTCTGATTGCAATGGGGATGATCAAATCCCAAAATAATAGAGATTGGGAAATGGTACTTAATCAGAAGCAAGTGGCTGAAATTATGGTAATGAGAGGCAAGGTTGGGATGACAGTGATGGGGCAGGACTCGGAGAAAGCTGTGGAGATGATTGACAGCCAGCCAGTTCCCAGGGAAAGAAGGGGGGAAGCCCAGAAAGCAACTTCTTAATCTTTGCGGTGTAAGCATAAGTAAGTGTGTGTGAGTGTGTGTTGGTGCTTGTTTCTGTGCGTGAGTGTGGGGAGAATGGAGTTACACCTCGGATGTCTTCTGTCTCAGTCCACTTATCTCTTGAGGCAGAGTGTGGTGTTAGTTTTCATTGTCAACTTGACACAACTTAGAGTCACTTGGGAATGAGCAAGTTTAACAGAAGAATTGGCTCAGTTAAAGCCACGTCTGTGGCTGTCTGTAAAAGATTGTCTTGACTGATGGTTCATGTGGAAGGGCACAGACCACTATGAAGGCACTATTGTCGCAGGTGGATCTGGGCTAATCACCAAAGCTAGCAGAGCATATAACCCTGTGAGTGAGACGGGATGAAGTGTTCCTCCACAGTTCTTGCTTGAGTTCCTACCTTGGCTTCTCTTAATGATGGGCTGTGAAATGCCTTAAGTTGCTTTTGCTCTGTGTGTTTTATCGCCGGAACAGGAAGCAAACTAGAGTGTAGGTTCTCAATGAATCTGGACCCCAACTGCTCTGTCAGGCTTGCTGGTCACCAGTGTTGAGGCTATAGGGACCCCTATGTCATGCTAGGCTTTTGCTTGGGTTCTAGGGACTTGAACCCAGTTCTTTATGTTTGTGTGATGAGTGCTGTGGTGATTTGAATAAAATAGCCCCCATAGATCCATAGGGAGTGGCACTATTAGGAGGTGTGGCCTTGTTGGAATAGATATGGCTTTGTTAGAAGAAGTGCATCAATAGGGGGTGGGCTTTGAGATCTCAGAAGCTCAAATCAGGCCTAGTGGCTCACTGTCTCTTTCTGCTATCTGCTAATCTGGATGTAGAATTCTCAGCTCCTTCTCTAGCACCATGTCTGCCAATATGTTGCCATGCTTCCTGCCATGATGATAAGGGACTAAACCTCGGAAACTGTAAGCCAGCCCCCATTGAATAGTTTCCTTTGTAAGAGTTGCTGTGGTCATGGTGTCTCTTCAGAGCAATAGAACTCAACTAAGGGAAATTTAACCCCACAGAGCCATTTTCCCAGCCCAGGTAGCTATATGTCTTAACCTAATTTATTGTGTCATCATTTCCAGTAAACAAACAAAAGCTTAGAATGATTCAAAGTTACACTAACATTTATTTTCAAATGGCATTTAAATTATATGTGTATATTCTGAACAATATGATGTTTTGAAGTCTATCTATATTATGGGAGGTTAAATCTATTGAATGAACACACTCATTTCATTACATAATTATGGCTTTTATGGAGACAACACTTATGATCTATCTACTTTCTTGGCATTTTCATGAATATGACATACAAATGAGTAACTGTACTCAATATTTTGTGAGATAGGTTTATTAAAATGTTCTTTGAGTTTTTAGTTTTTACATGTGTATGTATATATGTTCATGTGCATGTGTGTGTGCATGTGCACATGTATGTTTGTGTATGCACGTGCCGAAACCAGAGGAAGATATCTCTCAGGATATCATCCACCCTGTTGTTTTTGAGACAGAGTCTCTCATTAAACCTGGAACTTGTTAAAATAAGCTGGCTGGCTGGCTGGCTGGCTGGCTAGGTAGCCCCAGGGCTCCTCCTGTCCTGCCTCCCCAGTACAAGGATTACATGCATTGCCACCATGCCTGGATTTTTTTTTAAAACAAATCCAAAACAGAAAAACAAAAAACATAGGCCATCACACTTGCAAAACAAGTGCTTTCCAGAATTGTGTCCTCAGATCTGTCTGTCTTGCCTATATCTGGTTACGAACTCTTTGGCAAAGACCACCACCTGATTCTGCTCTTGACCAATCTGGCTTCTGATAACTTGCAGTCTACTCTCTTCCTTTATGACATCAACTCTACATATGAGTCCCACCATATGCTCTTTGTTTCTCAGGGCTTGGCTTACTTCTAGAACTATGGTATGGACCCAGACCCTCAGTCATTTCTTCATTGTGGACACCCTCAGCAGCCACACACAAGACTGTAAAGCATTGGAGGAGGCATCTGGCAGCAGATGAGCTAAGCTTAGCACAGGCTGTATTTAAACTACCTTAGGAGTGGTCATTTTGTTGTCACGGTTGCCCCAATCAAAGAGATGGATAGAGGGTCTTGGGGCTGCAGCTGTTTGTCTGATCATTTAACCTTCGGAAGCCGATTTTATTAAAGTGTTCCTGTTGCCGAAAATGAATTACAAAGCTTTCCCTTCTTCTGTAGGAAATAAGAGTGCCCAGATGAGATTACACGGCTTCCTATGATATCTAAATAAGATTAGTTTGCTGAAGATCACATTAAAATCCCATTAAAGAGACAGTTCCGCTCCAGCCCCCCTCCTCTCCTCAGGCAAGTTCTGAGAGAGTTGATGAAAATTGCTCAGGGATGACACGCAGGCTTTGGATACCCCGTGGAGACCCGGGAGAGGGGGTGGGAATATTACCCTAGCCACACTCATTTCAGGAGCAGGATCTGTGTGCATGGCCCATTACTTACAGATGACAGTTCCTGACTCTAAGGAGGAAAGACTTTAGGGAAGAATTGGTAATAAGATGAACAGAACACAGGATGGAGCCACTGAGGTCAGTCCCAGAGAACATCCAGGAAATCATTAATTCACTTTCTTTTCATGTGACAAGGATAACAATATTAATGTTTAAGTATTTATAGTCTTCCCTTGAGCTTGCTTCCAAGAAAGAGAGACTATTTGCTCTCAGGAGGCTGCCAAGCTTGGACAGACCTTGCATGTAGAATGCAGACAACATTATTTTCTCCACTTTGTTTTTGTGCCGATTGGTGTGTGGATGTGCATGCACATGTATGTGGAATGTGGAGAATAGCACCTCTTCTACCCCTTCTACATGCACACTGATTAATGTGTGTGTGTACATGCACATGCATTTGAAATGTAGAGCACAGCCTCATCTGTCCTTCCTTAGGCACCACCCACCTTGTATTTTTGAGACAGGATTTCTAACTGGCCAGGAGCTCACCAAATGGTCTGTATGGCCAAATAGTGAAACCCTGGGATCCACCTGTCTCTATCACCACAGTGCCGTGTTTCCAGATGCTGATGTCTTCTTCTAGCCTCCACAGGCTTGTGGTGCATAGATATACATGCAGACAAACACTTATACACGTTAAATAAAAACGACATGACCTTGCTTCTGGATATCAAACTCAGTAGGATATACCTCACTTGCCACTTGTATTTTTCTTAAAACAAACAAACAAACAAACAAACAAACAAACAGTTGTTCTAGAAGAGCTGAAGAGATAGCTCTTCCTGTAAGAGCCCTGGGTATTCTTCTAGGGGACACAGGTTTGATTCCCAGCATCTACCCACATGGCAGCTCTCTTCTATCTTAAGCTCCAGTCCTTAAGGATCTAAGGTTATGAGTATCAAACTCAAGTAGAATGAATATTGAGCCCAGTTACATTGATCTTCACTAGGAAGGGAAGAGACTGATGTCATACCACCAAGCAGGACCAATAGGGTGGCCAGAGCTTGAGTACAATCTGATGAAGAGCTAAGAGGTTGCTTGGAAGGATCTGTGACAGCAGATGGTCCTTGGAGAAGGTCAGACAGGCGAGAGTATCTGCAAGGGTCTCACTTGGTATATCTGTCAGTGCTTCTTTGAAGACCTTTCAGTGGTTATATACAACTTGTCTTAACTTTTTAATGGCAGGCAGAGAAGATCACAAACTCACTTTATGCTTATCAAAGGTGTAGACCTTGAGGAGGGCACACTTCAGGCTTCTTATTTTCACCAGAACCTCACAGCTGTCATCAGGTTAATTAATTTGTCTCATTTTGGTTTTAAATTAAATTCTTTTATTAGTTGATGCCCACCCCACCCCACCCCACCCTCTGTGTGTGTGTGTGTGTGTGTTTCTCTCGGGTGTCTGTCCTTGGAGGCCAGAGAGGACATTGGATGTCCTGGATCTGGGATTATAGGCAGTTGTGAGCTACCTTACATGACTGCTACAAGAGCAGTTCATGCTCTTAACCCCCGAGCCACTTCTCTAGCTGCTTTGGTACCTTTTGCACCTCATAGTTGTTTAGAAATTGATTGATTTATTCAGTTTTATTAACTGTGTATATTAGCCAGGCTTATCTAGGGTCACAGAACTTATGGAATGTTTCTATATATTAAGGGCATTTATTGTAATGACTTATAGTCTGTAATTCAACTAACCCAACAATGGGTAGCTATGAACAGACACCATGACCAAGGCAACTCTTATAAGAATAATACTGGCTTCCATTTAGCTAGGGTGAGGGTTTTAAAGCACACAGACACAGTGACACACTCCCTCTAGCAAAGCCACACCTGCTCCAATAAGACCACCCAACCAAATAATGCCACTCCCTGAGTCAAACATTCAAATCACCACACTGTGCTTATAACTTTGGTCCCACACTTCACCTTTTCTGCATTATACTGGACAAACAGCAATTCCTCTTCTGCTACTTGTTTTAAATATGAAAATGAATCATTTCTACAAGGAAATACAAGTATCTTTAGCTACCTGGGATACTTTCAGTGACAGCGTTAAATATAAAAACAAAACACTTCTAAGGATAAATGATTGATAAACACTTTGAAAAATCAAAATACAACATAAACAGGTTTTGGAGGAGATTACAAAATGAGATTGAGAAACATCAGCTTCTTTCACAAAATCATTTTCTGAGACATCTCTAGGTGTCACTGTTGAGACACCACCTGGAAAAGAACACTATCCAGATTTGACACTGAGAAGGGCTGCTGGGGTAGAGTTTGAGTGTTTTTCAGCGTGTGCACGCACACAGGCGCGCACGCGCATGCACACACACACACACACACACACACACACACAGACACGAGAGGGGGGGAGGGGAACGAGTATTTGAGATGACAGGACCTCTTTTGGCAAATGCTGGTATAGGACCAGGTGGAGGAGCATGGGGAACTTAACTCTAACATTTTGCCTTTGCATTCTTAGATTGGTAATTTGGAGAAATAGCATTTCCCTGCCTTCCTTTACATCTTTTCCTATGGCTGACTCAAGCCAGCTAGAGCCTCGGGTTGTGTGTAGCCTCCTGTGTGTGGATTTGTGGGGAGATGTTCAGTCCTGCTCATAAGAACTCAGGAACCAAAAGAACAGCTTGCAGGTTTAACTTCTAACTAGATCTCTCAATTAGAGCTGGGTTACATTTCAAGGTTGGGGGGGTCTTGAAACTCTGATTTTGCAAGAAGTCTTCTAATATTCTTTCCCCTTTTCTTTTGTTTATTTAGTGCTCTGGGAAAGCTCTCAGGAGGGCTAATTTGTCTAATATAATATATTTGAATGTACTTCTAATTTTCTTTTTGTAAAAAGTCCTTTCACTAATATTTTAATTGATTAACTTAATGCTGTGCTAAATTAATACCTTTTATTAAATACATTTCATTTTCTAGATTTCAAAGGCTGCCCTTGTCCTTGTCTTTGAGTCTCACTCGGCAATAGCAGTGGGAGAGCATCAGGTGAACTGTGGGGACAGTAAGTGTCTAGTGTGGACAGATGACAAAGATTAGGGTTCTCACAGTTGCTCAGGGGTCATGGCATACTTTAGGGGCAGTATATATATATACTTATACACACACACACACACACACACACATACACATATACACACACAGTTCACAAATGTGCATGTGCATTTATGTGTGTGTACATGTTTATGAGTGCACACACATGTGTGTGCACATGTCTGTGGAGGCTAGAGGTGGACATCAAGTGTCACCTTCCATCACTTTCCAGCATCTCTCAGTGAACCTGGAGCTCACCAATCCACCTAAGTGGGCTGGTCACTGAGTCTTAGGGCTTCGGCCGTTTCTGTCTCTGACTGTTGGGATTACAGCTATCAGTTGTGTTTAGCTTTTACACAAGTGCTGCAGACTGAACTCAGGGACTCTTGCATGCACAGCAAACACTTCACTAACAGAGGTATCTCCATAGCCTCTGTTCATTTCCTTTAAAACCAAGTGAGGTATCTGAGGGGTGAAAATCTAAGAGTTGACAAGTTTTCTTTTTTGTTTTTCTGTTTTTGTTAGACAGTAATTGTTTTGATGACTTATTTTTCTTGCCTGATGAGAAAGTCAAGCAGAAGGGTTATATGTGGGTTTCTGGACTGAGGTAAGAAACACAACTCTGTCAGGTAATAGATGTTTGCGCTAACGGTTAAGCATCAGTTAACCTCTCGTGGTTGATCAGAAATGGTCAGCACCTCTACAGTGCTGGCTGTCTGCCAGGCATGCTTACAAATACTCTGCACATACTCACCCATTTGCTTCCTGTCAGGTAGATAATGGGGCCATCCCAATTTTATCCCTCAAGAAATGAGGCATGATATGTTAGAAGATTCTGCTAATGTCTCATAGTTAACAGGAAACAGAACTTAGATTTGAACTCTGGCTATTCTGGTTAAGGTTACACACGATGAACTAATTGGATATTAAGTGTTAGTTAATTACACTTTATGACAATTTACATTTTATGAATGATAGAGATGAAAAGCATGCATTATTTTGGGGTGTTGGGAGTTGGGGTTGGGGGGTAGGCATCTCTGGAAGATTAGATGAGGCTGACATGTTTATACCTAGAGGAAATAATGCCAGAAGTAACAGAGACATTTCATCAGTTTAGTAAGTCTTCATGAGTAATATGTATATATATGTGTGTGTGTGTGTGTGTGTGTATATATATATATATATTATATATATTATATATATTATATATATTATACATATTATTATGTAATATGTATATATATGTGTGTGTGTGTGTATATATATATATATACACACACACACATATATATATATACATATTTCTGGAGATGGCTACAGTGACAAGAGAGAGAGGGAAAGAGAGGTGGTGTTGAGAGAGGGGAGGAAGGAGAGGGGAGAGAGGAGGGGAGGAAGGAGGGAAGGAAGAAAGGGAGGGAGGAAGGAAGCAAGGAATTGAGCTGGGTGTGCTGGCACATACCTGTGATTCCAGGGAGATAGAGGCTGACAGATCAAGAGTTCAAGAACAGACAAAGGCACATAGCAAGTTCAAAGCTAGGTATTCTATCTGACCCTCTATCTCAAAAAACAAACAAGGGGCTGGATAGATGGCTCAGTGTTTAAGAGTACTGGTATTTTCCCAGAAGGCCTGCGCTTAATTCCTAGCATCTGTGTGGTGGCTCACAACTGTAACTCCAGTCTCGGGATCCAACACCCTCTTCTGGCCTCTGTGAGTACAGCTTGTACATGGTGCACTGACCTACCTACCTGTGGGCAGACACATACACATTAAACAAAATTAAAAGGGAAAAATAAAAAGCTAAATAAAAAGCAAAACAAAAGGAAGAAAAACAGAAAGGAAAGGAAAGAATGGCAGATAAAGAACTGTCTGTCATCTTAGACATTATTTTCTAAGTCGTTGCTAGGAATAACCCGGAATGTATGGATCAGATTCAAGAGTTTGACAAAATGTGAGTAGAGACTGTAAATCTTGCTGTTTTGTTTCATGTGTGTGGAGTAGCAACGGTATCCCGGGGCTGTTCAAATTCAAAACGACATCACTGCTGCCCTAAGGGTTGACAATGCAAACAGTCAGATTTGATTTTTTTTTAACCAGAAGCAAATGTTGCACATCACTGTTGCTTCTGCTTCTTTCCATTTTAAATTGGTGCTTATTCCAAGAGCACTGACATCCACCCCACTGATTTCACTCGGTGCCTCGGTGAGGGAAAGTGGGATATGCCTAAAATATTTCTTTCTCTGCCGCAGTTATGTATAAGAAGTGACATTCCTCAACCATTCTGCATAGGGCAGTCAGCTACATGTATTAGCTTTTCCTGTCAAACAGAAACGTCAGAATTAGAAGAACGAGGAGGCTGGCAAGATGGCTCAGCGGGTGAATGTACGCGCTGCCAAGCCTGATCACCTGAGTGTGAGAGTTTGATCCTTGGCCTCCACGTGGGAGGAGAGAACCAGTTGCCCTAGGCTATCCTCTGACCTCCACATGTGCTGTATGTGTGAGCGTGTGTGAAAGAGAGAGAACACACCTTCGTTTATAACAATATAACAACAACAACAACAACAACAATAATGATAATAATTACTGTAATAATGAAAATGAATACCAGTAACTTGTAGACAGCCACCGCAGAATAAATGCTGGAAGATACCTGGTAATTTCCCCATCAAACTAATGTCTTTTGTGTCAAGAAGCCTTCCAAATGTCATTGTAGAGTCTGCACAATATAGACTTCTGACCCATGGTCTTTATGATGCTCTAGTTAGCTAGCCTATTGTTAAGTAGGTCACTTTCTGCTGGTAAGATAGCAGTTAGTCCCCCATTCCTAGGGTGAAAAGACAATAATTGAGCTTAAGTGACTTCCACAGTGTATCTATGGATGTCTGCCTGCTGTTGTAAGATGGTCCATCCTGCACATACTCCTGAGGACCAACTCTCAGGTGCATGGAGTTCACAGTGGAAACCCTGGCATGAATATCAGGCCTGGGACAGAGTTGGCTTGGTTCCTGAAGTTCTAATAGCTTGCAGTGTGATGGAAACTCATTGTTGTTTTATCTCAGCAGATTCCAACAAACACCGTGGTGGGACACTGCGCTGCCACCCAAAGGCAGGGACTATCTGGTTCCATCCTGAAGAAATGCCAGGTTTACCCACTGGATTTTGTTTGATAGATTTATGTACTTCTTCTCCTCAAATGGTCAGTGGGGGATTTTAAAATCTCTGTAAACGGAGATTCAGGGAAGACTTCCAAGCGTCTCATTACATTAGTGCCTGGCAGAGGGCCAAAAAGAAACAAAACAAAACAAAACAAAAACAACTCTGGAGCATTGAGAGTAAAACAGAAAAGGAGAACGAAAGAAATCCTAATCATATGTGAGACAAGCTAACAGCAGAGGGGGATGGAGAGACAGTCTTCTTTACAATGGGGAGATGTGTTGCCATTTTACAGAAAGTCAAGTAACTGTTAACTGGCTGTGTGCCCTTATTATATGGTCTACCCCTTGTGATACCTGGGGTCTGACTGGACCAGGTGTTTCTAGGTTCTTGGAATCTTGCTCAAAGAGTCAAAGAAGAGCACAAAAATAGTCAATTATCAAGGGGGTTTCATTCAGAAAAAATGTTAAAATACAGAGTAGGCACGCTTCAGGGGGAGAGGGGCTCTGAGCAAGTGTGCATCTCAAGAGCTCCTGGCGACTCACTGGGCATCCTTCTTAGGATTCAGCAGGAGAAAGAGGAAGTTGCTGCTAAGGGCAGATTATTGGTGTTTCTCTACTTTTGTAAAAATAGTTTTTAATTACATGGAGGTGTGTAGGGATATGCACACCTGAGTGCAGATGCCAGAGAAGGCCAGCAGAGGGCACCAGATTTCCCCCAGTTGGAGTTACAGGTGGTTGTGAGCCACTGTATGCAGGACAAGCTGGGGATTTGACTCAGGGCTTCTGCAGAAGAGATATGTGTGGGCTTAACAGCTGAGGTATCTTTCCAGCCCTGGTGACTTTCTGTTTTGATTAGACTTGAGATATGTAAGCCATTATTTTCTGCACACATCCTTTCCCATGATACATCTGATTTTAATCATATGCATGCCCAATTATGCAGAGGCATAAGATGTCGAGAGGGGAATTTTATTGAAAAGCTCATTCTGAGGATATAGGTTGCCTTATTCTGAATGCATCTAAAGCCACCACAGGCTGGATTGGCTTGCTGGTCCTAGTTCCCAGATATGTTCCAGGGTGTATTTGGATTCAAATGGGGATCTACTAATATTTATTCTTCTCCTCTTACCTAATTACTTTGTAGCAGCATTTGAAGATTTTTTGAAAAGTTAAGTGTGTGTGTGTGTGTGTGTGTGTGTAAACATAATTGCAGTTCTTGCAGAGGCTGAAAGATAGAGTTGGATCCCCTGGAGCTGGAGTTATAGGTGGTTGTCAGCCATCCAATAAACTTGGGGCCTCTGGAAGAGCAGTGCTCATTCTTACCTTTGAACCATCTCTCCAGCCCCTGTTTGTAAGATTCCCAGAAAAAAATATCTGGAAAGGAGTAGGACAGACCTGAGGACCACAGGAGCTTAGCCTTAAGCAAGTTTCACTGCTACTGTCACACTCTCTATAACAAGAATTATAGAAAAATAGTCGACAATGGCCTTCATCACTGATGCTGTAGCTGTGCTGGAATTCTCAATTCTCAGGTGTTGAACATCTTTAGCCAGATTCTGGAGTGGGAGCTCTGTTTTCTTTCCACAAGTTCCCTGTCTTTCTGTTTTATCTTGATTGCCTAGAGCCCTCCGGTAAGTTTCCATCACATCTAGCAAGAAGGCCAAGCGTTACTGTCATTAGATCCCAGAGGTCGCTCTTGTGGAGGGCTCGGCCACACCTCATGTCCTATCTATCACTTTTCTTCAGCTGCTGAACTCCTAGCAAGTAACAACTCCAAGCTTAGGTGGTACAGTTGGGTCAACCTTTCAACTTACTACTGTGTATCTTATCCAGAACCTTCACTAATCTGCCGAACTCAGATATCCTTCCATCTTAAACCTGTAAATGTAAGGACATCCCTTTGTTCTGCAGGTTGTTCTTGGATCTCTTTCCCAGCTCCCCTCGCTTTGAATATACCCAATCACCTGAAATCCATCTCAGTACATCTCCTTCCTTCCTTCCTTCCTTCCTTCCTTCCTTCCTTCCTTCCTTCCTTCCTTCCTTCCTTCCTTCCTTCCTTCCTCCCTCCCTTCCTTCCTCCCTCCTTCCTTCCCTTCCTCCCTCCTTCCCTCCCTTCCTCCCTCCCTTCCTTTCCTTCTTCCTTCCTTCTTCCCTTTCTTTCTCCTTTCCTTTTGACATTTCATTATGTAGCCTGGCCTGGCTGGGATCCTGCTATATAGATCAGGGTTGCCTCAAACTCACAGAAACGTTCCTGCTTCTGTTTTCAGAGTACTGAGATTTAAGGCATGCACCACCATGCCCGGTAGAATCTTCATGGTCTGCACTGTCTCTCCCCAGGCAACATTTCTGGCAGATGTGATAGTACTGATCTCATTGAGCTGTCATGAGCTTTGGATTTATTATAAAGCCCACTGCTAGGTGCAGAACAGGTAGTGATGAGTCACAGATGTATCACTTTAATGGCGATCTTGACTGACTTGTCTATTTGGGTGAGGGTTATGTAAAGGGATCTTTTAGACTTTTTTTTTCTTCTCCATGTGTCTCTGCCTGCTTCTCCCAGTTTCTCCTCAATGATACAGGCTCCCCTATTTTACCTTAGTCGATGGGTTCTGGCTCAGTGGAGCACAAGCTGTTAACGTTCTTACTCCTCTTGTTCTCCCACACAATATCCATTACTGCTGACCTCTGCCTTTGTGTTCCAGTTAATTTTGTCAACATGACATAGCCTAGAGTCATATGAAAGAAGGACTTCAAGTGAAGAATTGTCTCTCATATTGACCTGTGTGTTTGTCTGTGGGGGACTGTCTGGATTGTTAGTTGATGTAGAAAGCCCAGAGTATTGGGGTTGTAGTATTCACAGGCAGGCAGTCCTGAAATTGCATAAGAAAGGCAGATGGGTATAAGCCAATCTGGGAGCCATCTAGCAAACAGAGTCCTTTATGATTCCTGCTGTATTTCCTAATCTATGGAGTGAGTTCCTTGGTTGGAGATGATGCTATGTGGAATAGGAAGCAGGTCTGCCTTTAAATTCCTGTCTTCAGTTTCTTCCTTGACTTCCCTCAATGCTGGACTGGGATCTTGAACTGTAAGCCAAAGAAAACATCACCTCCCTTTGCTAGCTAGTTTTATGTCAACTTGACACAAGCAAGAGTCCTTAGAGATGAAGGACCCTCAATTAAGAAAATGCTTCCATAAGATCTATAAGGGAGGGCTCAGTCCATTGTGGGTGGTGACATCTCTGAGTTGGTGGTCCTGGATTCTATAAGAAAGCAGGGTGAGGCAGCCATGATGAGCAAGCCAGTAAGCAGCACCTTCCATGGCCTCTGCATCAGTGTCTGTCTCCAGGTCCTGCCCTGCTTAAATTCCAGCCCTGACTTCTTCCAATGATGATCAGTGATATAAAAATGTAATCCAAATTAACCATTTCTTCCCCAAGTTGATTTAGTCATGGTGTGATGAAACACTACAGCAATAGTGACCCTAAGATACTCCCCTAAGGTGCTATTGGTCAGAGTGTTTTATCACAGCAACAGAAAGGAAACCAGAACACCTTGTCGTTCAGTCACTAATTTAAAATTCAGCACTCTATCTACTACACTGGTTCTCAACCTTCCTAACACTGTAACCCTTTAATTCAGTTCCTCATGTTGCAGTGACCTCCAGCCACAAAATTATTTTGTTCCTACTTCATAACAGTAATTTTTCTACTGTTATAAACCATCATGTAAATATCTGTGTTTTCTAATGGTTTCTAGGGGTCACAACCCTCAGGCTGAGAGCCACTGTATTTATAATATAAGTAGTGAGGGATGTGTACCATATAGAATAAGAATTATCTCTATAACTGGTGAGAGGATGCATGGCAGGATGCCCATTGAGTATGGAAAAATGCCTGGTTGAATGGAGTCATCTGGCTCAAGGTGAAATCCACTTTCTGTGTCATCAGAAGGGACTTATAAAAGGGTACCTGGATTAGTCTTCTCTGGCACATATGAGGGCCTGAGCTCTTCCTCAAAACCCATGTACAAAAAGCTGTGTATGGTGGTATACCCTTGCTGTCCCAACACTGGGAGCAAGAAGGCAAGAGGAACCTTGGGACTTACAGGCCAGCCAGCACAGCTCACTTGGAAGACTTCAAAGGTTAGTGAGAGACCTTGTGTCAAAAGGCAAGATGACCTTTTGATGATACCTGGCTGAGGTCTGACCACCACACCCATACATATGTTTGCAGCCCTTCTTCCTCCCAGTAAAGGTATCATCAGATGAAGTTGCTTTGGGTTTCGGGTGAAGGCCGAGACTTCTGCAAAGGCCAACTCTAAGGAAGGAAATGGTTTGACATCAGTCTAGGAAATCACGGTCAATTTAGGTAAGGATGCAGAGAGAATCATGGGAGAAGTCCTGAAAAGTATGAAGGAAGGGGTCAAGGTCATAAGTCAGCTGTCAGTGCGTATGACATGTCTGACAAAATAGAAGGTTTTTCAGGTTACTTCCTATTACAGCAGGAGCTTCCACCTCAGGAGGACAGAATGAGGTAAAATGCTTTGCAGAGGACTGTCTTTGCCTAGGTCAGTGCTCTTTTGGGGGGCTGCTAGGGACTTGAACTCAGGTCTTTATGGTTGTGCAGCAAGCTCTCTTACTCCCTGAGCCATCTCCTCTACCCCACTGTGGGTGATGATAAGGTTCAGATATTGGAAGTGCATGAGTGTGTTTCTTCTGTGACTAATCTCTCTGTGTTCTCTACTCTCCTGAATTTTTATTGTATCTTTTTTCCATTTATTAGACTTTTCTACATTCCTCTCTGTCTACCTAAAATCTATGCACCTTGGCATGGCTTTTAATGATCAATCTCGTGCATATGGTTGTTTCTATCTATGATCCTGCATTCTTTCTCTGCCCATCCGGTCTCTGGACTCTAGGAGGATCTTATTGCCATTGATGACACTTATTTGTAGTCCCAGCAGTCCCTCTTACAGAAGAAGTGAGCAATAAATGCCTCACAGTGACTGATGGAGCACAGGGGACTAAATATTTTATTTCTGACTATCCATCATTTTATGTGCTTATACATGAAAGTGGAGATATTCCTCTGCTAACAAAAAGGAGATCTGCTTATACCTTGTTGTGTTGTTTCTTGTTCCAAAAAGGATCCAAGTCCAAGGCATCTTCAAATACAGCAAAATAATACATACTAGAAATAAGGGGTGGGGGGAAAGGCAAAGCAAGGTTAGGGACCAAAAATCCCAACCAACCAACCAACCAACCAACCAACCAACCAACCAACCAAACCAAACCAACCAACCAACCAACCAACCAACCAACCAACCAACCAACCAACCAACCAAACAGACAAACAACAACAACAACAACAACAACAACCCCAAAATTGAGGACAACATGAAAATGTTAGCATATAGGACAGTGCATCTGTAGCAGAGCAAGCTCTTAATACTCTCCCCAATTTCTCCTCTCAATCTCTCTTCTCCCTTCCTCCTTTCTTCTGGTTCCTGACTGCAGATGTGACCAGTTGCTTCATGCTCTATAAACTGTCATATATACATATAAATTCTGAGACAAAATCAACCTTTTCTTCCTTTTTTTTTTTTTTTTTTGGTTTTTCAAGACAAGGTTTTTCTGTATAGCCCTGGCTGTCCTGGAACAAACTTTGTAGACCAGGCTGGCCTCAAACTCAAGAGATCAGCCTGCCTCTGCCTCCCAAGTGCTGGGATTAAAGGCGTGTGCCACCACTGCCAGGCTTAAACTCTTCTTCCTTAGGTTCCCTATTGTTATTAATTTTTCACAGCAATTTGTTAAGTCAATTATATATACATGTTGTATATGGTCTATAGGTTTATGTGGTGACTGTGATGTGTGTCCATATATGCATGATTGAACACGTGTGAGGGCATGAACAACATCCATGTTTGTGTGGAGCAAAGGCATAAAAGCATACTTCTGCTTTATATTAAAATAGTTTGAATGAGCCAGGCATGGTGGCACACGCCTTTAATCCCAGCACTTGGGAGGCAGAGGCAGGCGGATTTCTGAGTTCAAGGCCAGCCTGGTCTACAAAGTGAGTTCCAGGACAGCCAGGGCTATACAGAGAAACCGTGTCTTGAGAAAACCAAAAAAAAAAAAAAAAAAAAAAAAAAGTTTGAATAGTATTTGGGTCCAATGAAATAATGCACCTTAATAAGTGTGTTGCTCCAATTACAGGGTAGGAATATAGGAATGTTAAAAGCAATATATTAAACAAGCATGAAGTGTAGGTATCTTTATAGAACAAGAAGTTAAAACTAAATTTCTTTTCTCTGAAATAACATGAATAGGAGGTAGAGATAGTAGAGTTCGAAGTCAAGTCTATTTATTGCTTTTTGAGTTGGAAAACCTTTTTGGTAGAGATTTTATTTTTGAAACATGATCTTATATAGCCCAGGCTGGCCTTGAACTTGCAGCAGATGATGGCTTGGAATTCCCCATCCTTCTACCTCCACCTCCAAAGTGGTGGGATCACATGCTTCTTCTACTATAGATAATTTGTAAGGAGTTGAGGACCAAATTCAGGGTATTGAACATGCTTGGCAAGTGTTCTATCAGAGGAGCTCTTATTTGGAAAACTTTGTAGGTGGCAACAGTTATGAAGGACACGTGGATGGCAAGATATATGGGCAGGAAATCTTCAGCATTACTAATGGTGTCACTCAACAAAATTAGAGGGGCATCTCCTTCTGTTGTGCTATTTGCCTTGGTCTCAGATTGCCTGTGTTGTCGGTAACAAATGATCTATCATCAAAGCATACTGACAGTTTTAGCTTGAGCAATGACCAAGCTGGTGATACCATCACTTGTATTGGTGCCTGGCATTTATTATTCACACTTTGTGTGTGAGGCACTAATCCAAAGATTATTTACTATTCTTGACAGCAAAAAGATAGGTAACACTTAGTCATATTTTATAGAAGAAACCCAGACTGAGGCATGCTGAGTGGCTCAATACCATAATGATAACATGGATGGGAGTGAGGATTCATTAGAGTTCATGACGGCTGGTCTCTTGCTGTTATACACACTGCAGCTTTTGCTGATTCCTGGCTGATGGCTCCAAGATCAGACTACCTCCATGTTCTTTTCCCTACCTCAGCAGGACTCTTTCTTTCTACCTTGGCTGACATCATGCTTGTTCTTTAATTCAGAAAGCAGCAGAGGCATCCGCTTCACTTGCATGCCCTTTCAGAGGCTGAGAGTCTCAAAATGTAATAAGTGTCTCTTGGAGTTAGTCAAGGAAGTAATTAACACTAGGGCACAGAGGGCACCCTTAACTTCCAAAGTCTGACTCCAGGAATGTCAAACTGTTCATTGTTAGCATATGATTAAGTGGTTTATCATGCGACAGCAGTGCTATTTGGAGGGGCATATTTGTATTTATCAGAAGGTGCTTTTGTCTTATTGTTTTTCTCATAAGACTTGGAAGGCTGATAAAGGTCATTGTCCTTTATGGGGTTAGGTGTGGAAGTAATAAGGATTAGAAGGACAGTGTGGTTCATTGAGGGTAGAGACATGTTAATGTTTGTATTTATCCAAGTGAAGTATATAGATCAGAAAGATTAAATAATTTATCTAACATTATGCCAGGAACAAGAAAGAGTATGATTTTGCTTTGGTTTTATCTGCAAACCTGAGCTTTTAAATGATCTGTGATGCTTAAGAAGTAGTTATGAAATAATTCCTTTGAGCCTATACATACCATATTAAGGAAAAACTCCTTACAAGTCAAGAAGTAATCAATCCACATATCTCAGGACTGCCCTGAAACTTACAAGATACAAAAGGCTCCTGCTTCCTCAAGTAAAAGACTGAGTAGATGCTCCCTGGAAGAGACAGTCTTCACCAGTTGAGCCATCTGCGAGTTATGCAGTAAGCTCCAAGGTTGACACTTTATGAGTTTTCATTAATAGTGGTGTGACTACTCAATGCAAACTAATAACCTTGTTGCTTTCACCAAGTTGGACTTTGGTGGCATCCTTACTTTGGTCTACTATCAGTTTCTTATCTAATGACTCTATTCTGAGACCATAACATTTTCTCATGTGTAATGTCTTCATAGTTTTCTGATTCCTTCTTGACTACTTTATCATGCTTAAATGACAGGACTGTGAAGGCAAGGATTTTGTGATTTTTTTTTTTAACTGCTGTGCCTCATAATTAGAGTAGTGAGGCCACATGGCAAACAACTGTAGTCAGGAGGTTTCTGATCCCTTCCTTTCCTTTCTCAAACTACTTTTGATCTTTGGACCATGAAGCAGTGAAATAAGTGAGCTTTAGTTTAACAAAGAACATGTACTCACAAGATTCTAAAGAGAAAATAAATACAAATAGCTAGGTGCAGATGTAAGGCCACCTGGTACTGCACAATATCTTTCTTTTCTTAATCTTTAGAGGGGTCAGGGAAATCTGAGACCCAGAATCCATAAAATCTTGTGTCTTCTTAGCCATTCTTAACCATCCTCTGGATCTTCACATGGTTTCTTTGCTGTTGTTTGGATATTGTATTCATGCTCTGAGCTCATAATTATACTTAATTTCTTTGGCTCAGTGTAGAATAGGGCCATATGATAATTTTAAAGATAAGAAGAAAGATACCTGTAGCTAGAGAGATGGCTTAGGAGTTAAGAGTGTGTACTGTTCTTCCAGAGGATATCATTACCAGCACCCACATCGGGTGGCTATAACCACCTATAACTCCAGCTCTAGGAGATCTGATGTCCTCTTGGTGTAGGCTTTCTGACCAGAGAAATGGGACACCAGGGCTCTTTTACAGGAAGTAATTTATTTCATGCTAGAGCATCTTTGTGAGTTTTTTTTTTTCCTCAAAGGCAGAGAAGACTTTTAAATACATTTTTGGGGGGACTTAGATTCTGATTGGGTACATTAAACTGCTGAGCAGGGGGACTAAAAGGCAAAAATGGGAGTGTGAGGACAAGGAACAGAGATTGCAGGAGAGATTTGGTGAAGTTGCAAAAACACTCAAGGACATTGACTAGCTTTCCTGGCTGTTTTCAGTTCTTCTTCTACTCAAGTATTGCTGAGGGTAGGAAGGGGAGACCTATTGTGGTGGTCTGAATATGCTTGGCCCATCGGAAGTGGCACTATTAGGAGTTGTGGCCTTATTGGAGGAGGTCTAGCCTCATTAAAGGAAGTGTGTCACTGTGGAGGTGGGACTTTGAGGTATCATACATTTGCTCAAGTCTGGCAGGATCTAGATCCTCCTCCTGGCTGCCTGCAGAAGACCATCTTCTAGCTGCCATCAGATAATGATGTAGAACTCTTATCTCTTCCAGTACCATTTCTGCCTAGATGCTGCCATGATGATAATAGACTGAACTTCTTAAACTGTAAGCCAACCCCAATTAAATGGTCTTTGTAAGAGTTGCCTTGGTCATGGTGTCTCTTCGTAGCAATGAAATCATAACTAAGATATCTGTCATTCTCTGGCCTCCAAGGCCATGTGGTACATAAAAACTCTTCCCCTGTATGCTCGTACACGCACGCACACACACACACACACACACACACACACACACACACACACACCCCTCTTCTGAAACAAAAAAGGATTCCTTAAGTCACCTTAAGATTTAGGCCTGTAATTAGGGTAGGCATTTCAATTGTTTTAAAGAAAAAAAAATGACAAGATTAATCACCATTCCTTCTCCACTCCCCCTCCCCGCCCCCACCGTGACTTTCTCTAGGGCTGTCCTCCACCCCAGAGAAGGAATGGTTATTTCACCAAGAACCTATTTTCCATCTCCATTCCATCCCTGCAGATCAAACACTGAAACTCTGGTGAATTATCAGTGCTATGCAGGCTCAGTATGCCCCCACCTGCAGCACCTTACCTTTTCAATTAGAGTCACATCATGAAAAGGATGACACTGTCAGAGGTAGCAAGAGGGAAATAAAAAAAAAAGCCATGCCTTATTCAACAGCATTTTAATGATGCACACTGAGCTTCAGGAGCAGGTTGTCTTCTCTGCTGGAGGGCGGATGGAGGGGCAATGGAAGCAGTCACTTGTGTCTCCCACAAGGTCCTGAGATCCAAGTTGTCCCTTTGTCCCATTCTGCTTTGGAGCATCTTTTCATGTGTCAGCAGTAGTCATTACATGCTTCTAGGGGCCCTGTTAGGGTAACACAACCAAGACTGTTGCAGTCATGGTGACTGAAATCCCTGAAGTCAACCTCAGAGTAAGTGGAGTCTCCAAAGGGTGCTCGGTGTCAGCATTGGCTGAACAGGTTCTGAAAGGAATAGAACAGTTGGGGTGAAGGATGGGACAATTTTGAGATGTTTCTAATTAGTATTAGTTACTTTTTGATGTGACTAAATACCAGACAAGAAGAAATTTAAAGGAGGAAGGTTTTTTTGGGGGGGGAGGGGGCTCACAATTAGAAGGGATATAGCCCTTTATAGTAGGGAAAGCCAGGTGCAGGAATAGGAGGCAGCTGATCATGTGAACTCTGCAGTCAAGAAGTAGAATAAGAACAGGAAGCAGAGTCAGGCCATAAAACCCAAGGCCCGCCCCCAATAACTCACTTCTTCCAGTGATACGCCATCTCCTAAAGTTTTCACCACCATTCCAAACAGTACCGTCAACTGGAGACCAGCTGCCCAAATACAGCTGGACTCCATACAACAATGAGTCTGTGGGCTCCATACAACAATGAGTTCATGGACCCCATACAAATGTGTCCACGGACCCCATACAACGAGTCTGCGAGCCTCATTGAACAGCGAGTCCACGGACCCTCATAGAACAGCAAGTCCGCGGACCCCATAGAACAGCACCCAGAAGATGTTCCAACTGGTAAAAAGGACACATGCTCCACTATGTTCATAGCAGCCTTATTTATAATAGCCAGAAGCTAGAAAGAGCCCAGATGTCCCTCAACAGAGGAATGGATACAGAAAATATGGTACATTTACACAATGGAGTACTATTCTGCTATTAAAAAATGAATTTATGAAATTCTTGGGCAAATGGATCAATCTGGAGGACATAATCCTTAGTGAGGTAACCCAATCACAAAAGAAGTCATTGGATATGCACTCACTGCTAAATGGATATTAGCCCAGATACTTAGAACACCCAAAATACAATCTGCAAAACACATGAAAATCAAGAAGGAAGACCAACATGTGGATACTTCATTCCTCCTTTGAATAGGAAACAAAATACCCATGAAAGGAGTTACAGAGACAAAGTTTAGAGCTAAGATGAAAGGATGGACCATACAGAGACTAACCCACTGGGGATCCATCCCATAATCAGTCACTAAACTCAGACACTATCGCATAGGACAGCAAGTGTTTACTAAAGGGACCCTGATATAGCTGACTCCCACAGAAGTGGATGCTCACAGTCATCCATAAGAGGGAGTACGGGGCCCACATTGGAGAAGCTAGAGATAGAACCCCAGGAGCTGAAGAGGTCTGCAACCCTAGAAGAGGAACAACAATATGAACTAAACAGAAACCCCAGAACTCATGTCTCTAGCATCATATGTAACAGAAGATGGCTTAGTCAGCCATCATTGGGATGAGAGGCCCCTTGGTACTGGAATCTTTATATGCCCCAATACAGGAGAATGCCAGGGCCAAGAAGTGGGAGTGGGTGGGCAGGGGAGCAGGGAGTGGGGAGGGGGGAGGGGACTTTCGGAATAGCATTTGAAATGTAAATTAAGAAAATATCTAATAAAAATTAAAAAAAAAATAAAAAAATAAAAAGAACAGCGAGTTCATGGACCCCATACAACAGTGAGTCTGCGGACCCCATACAAAAGAGAGTTTGCGAACTCCTACAACAGTGAGTCCATGGACTCATGCAACACCCAAATGCCATATATGCTCTCAGTCCTGTGCATCTTCCAAGATTTTCTTTTCCAATTTAGACCCCTTCTTATTCCTGATTTCATCCCTTCATATGTCTGCTTATGTGCTCTTTAAAAATATTTTAAATTATTATTTGCTTTTGAGACAGGGCTTCATTATGTAGCCCTAGCTGTCCTGGAATGCTATGTAGACCAGAGTGACCTCAAATTCATTAAGATCCGCATGTCTCTGCCTCTTGAGTAGTAGGATTGAAGGTTTGTGCACCATGCCTGGCTACTTAAAGATTCTATCACTTTATTTTACATTTATTTCTCTCTGTGTATCTCTGTGTGTCTATGTGTGTGTAAGTATGTGTGTGTGTATGTGTCTATATGTGCATGTACATATATGTATGTGTGGGTGTATGTGTGTGTATACTTGATTGTACTTATATGCACATGCTTGTACACATGGAGTCAGAAGACAAGTTGCTGGAGCAGGTTCTCTCTTTCCATCATGTGGGTTCCAGGAAGTAAACTCGGGTCAGCAGGCTTGGTAGCAAGTTCCTTTACCTGCCTGAGCTATCTTTCCAGCCTGTATATCCTTTCTACCAATGATGACAATGATGTTAAGGATGTGCAAACCATGTAAATCCATCTTCTTTCACAGAGATGAGAATAAAGAACTAGATAGAAATGCTCATTAAAAAAACCACACAGCTAAACAGTGTGAACAAGGGGATAGTCACTCAGGCTTCCCACCTCCCTCCTAGCAAACTCTCCTTCATTAAGCTTCTCTGAAGAATGCTGAAAGCGTTGAACTCTCTTTTCTCATTATGGGCTGGGAATAGTCACTGTGCCCAGCTAGGTGTGTTTTATTATCCTAGTCTTCACAGGGTAAACATTGAAGCTCTTTAATGTTTGAGTAACTATCTTTACTTATATCTGTCTCTATTGGCTCTGTAACAGCTGGCTAGGACACATATGCTGATTCAATTATTGAGTATCTATTGTTTATGAGGAAGGTATAGATGGTAAAGACAGTGGAATGGCTTGCAAAATGGCTCAGCAGGTAAAGGCATTTACTCTCAGGACCGATGACAACCTTAGTTCAATCCTGGGGATCTGCATGATGGAAGGAGAGAACCAGCTCTCAAAAAATGTTTCTCTGACACTCACTTGCATACTGTGACATTCTCATGCCCTCAGACCTACCGCATAAATAAATGAAAGTCACAAAAATAGAGCATTGTGTATGTTTATGGAGTACAGGGTACATTGCTGACCTGAGCATGCTGAAGAATGATTAAATCAAAGCTGACTAGGGTGTCTATCCATCACCTCTCTCATTTTTGTGATGGGGTGTTTTGAAATTTGTTCTCTTAATAGTTTTGAAGTATCCAGCGGCTAATTCTGCTTATTCTTTATCTGATTTGCTATTCTGCTTTTGAAAGTTTCTTTTAATATTGTTTGCTCAGTATTGTATTCTTTTAAACAATTTTAAATTACATTTTATTCAGGAGTATGTGTGTGTGTTTACATGCACATGTGTATGCACCATGGCATATATGTAGAAGCACATTTTTCAGAGTTGGTTCTCTTTTTCTGCTACATGGTTCCTTGGGATTGAACTCAGGCAATAGGGTTGGTGCACCTGCTAAGCCATCTTGCTGGCCTTTGTATTCTTTATTAATAGAGTTTCTATTTGTTTATTCTGATAGTTTCTATTTCTTTGTCATTTTCAGTCTATTGATAATGTGTTTTCCAAAAATATTTATTTATTTTAGCTCATATTCATGTATGTGTCTATATGAGTGTATCTCACTTATGTATAGGTACTTGCAGAGGTCAAATGAGTGCACTGGGTCCCCTGGGGCTGCACTTAAGGCAGTTGTAAAGTACCTGCCATGGACTTGAACTTGGGTTCTTCAGAAAAACAATATGTACTCTTCCCTCCAAGCCATTTCCGAAGTCTCTCAACACTTTAAAAATATTTCTCATATTCTTGGAGTTGCATGAAGTTTCCTAAAGCTTTAAGAGGTTTACTTAGAACCCTCTGTTAATCATTCTGCAGATGGCCCTTCTTTTGGTATATTTCTGGAACATCCCTAGTTTTCTTTGGTGGTTTTATATTTCTCTGGCTTTTATAGTCCTGTGTTCTTAGATTGACATGCACATTTGATGAAATGGACATTCAATTCTGTCTTTGTAGCTGTTCTTTAGCAACAGCTGGCCTTTTGATATGTAGTCTAACTTGGAATTCTGAATGGGCCACCTGGCAGCAACCCCAGACAAGTAGGTCTTGAGGTCACGTTCTACAGTTGAGCTAGGTCACTTGTGCTCTGAGGTATGATGCTGGCAGTGGCTGTCTTCTGACACGCACTGTTATCTGGCTGGATTCTGCCTTTAGGTGGAGTGGCACCTGGGCTCTGTATGTCTGATCAGGCAGTGCTGTGGGTTATCTTCCTGCTGAGCTCTGTTGTTGCTAAGGATGTAAAGATGGGCAAAGCTGTGTGCTGGGCTCTGGGGCTGAATGCCATTTCTGAGATAGCTGTTTGGCCATAGTAAGTGGGTACCCTCACAGGCTGTGTTTCACAGATATGCTAAATATCCTAAGCTTTGCCTCCTAGCCTAGTAGAACACTGAGACTTGGTGGGATTATTGCTCAGCAGCTGGATTGGTTGGGGCCAGATGCTCTTTGCATGGGTAATTACTAACCTGCAACCATCTCTTGGCCTGGGGAAGACTAAAACACCATATACCCATTTTAAAAATCGGGTTAATTTAAACCAAAATATTATCTATTTTCTACAGAACAGAACATTTGTTCTTTTATTACATATAAATAAAAGTCAGCTTTGTAATGGAAAATTCACGGGTATGCCAGGCTGTCTTGGGCAGACAATTGGCTTTTGAATGTTTCTTCTTACTGGAGTGATGGAAAACAATAACAAACAAGAAAATCAAGCCGAGTTGACTGCTTGTGCAAATATATCTGCAGCAGGGCAGCTATGCAATGCATTAAGCAAATCAAGGCTCCCGTTAATATTTAATTATTTTTAAAACATAAAAGATTTAACATGCTTATAATTCCAGAAAAGGTCTTCTCTCTTTTATTTGGAGGGATGAAAGTACTGACATCCAGATACCTGCAGTAAATTTCCAGATTAACATGTATTTGGCCACTTGAAAACAGAGTAGGAGGGGCTGAAGCAAGAGGGCTCAGCAGTTAGGAGTGTGAGCTGCTTTCCTCGAGGTGGACTCATTTGGGTGCCAGTACCCATGTTAGGCAGCTCACAACTATTCGCTACCCCAGCTCCTGGTGTCCAATGCCCTATTCAGGCCTCCAATGGCAATGCAAACTCTCAGATACACAATTAAAAATAAAATAAATCTTTAAAAATTGGAATAGGAGAGGAAACAATGTATTATCTAATCTCCACTGCAAAGGCATCCTCATATACAGATTCTCCCAGGTTTTCTATATAAATAAAACCTTCATACTCACAATTCAGAACATACACAGCTTCTTATAATATTGTATCTTCAATACAGTATTGTTTTCTCTCCTGTCTATAAATAGATGTGTCTATAAATCTATACTAGGATGTGTACATTTATCACATTTTTCCTCTTTTAAATTTCTAATAAAAGAAACAAAGTTGGATGGACAGAGAAGGGGAGTGGATCTGGGAAGAGTTGGCTTATGTGTGGGTATGATCAAAATATAAACGAAACTTGAAGCTCTCAAAGAACTGATTACCCACTTCCCCACATCTCAGCAATGAGAAAACAATCGGATTTTGAAGATGTGTCAAACATTCTAAACTTCTCATTGAAGACATACAGAAGTCAAATAAGCAGAAGAAAACATGGTTTATAATATTGGTCATTGGGGAAATGGACATTAAAACAACTGGGAGTGACTGCTGCTTCATCAATAAAATGGTCTAAATCAACATCGACAACACCAAGCGTTGACAATAAGTGCAAGAATTCCCATTCATTGTGGGAATGAGAAATGGCATAGTAACCCTTGAAAGCAATTCCTTACAAAGCAAAACATTCCTTCTTTAAGACCCAGTAATCCTGGTCCCTAGTGTTTAGAGGACTGAGTTAAGGACCCTGGTCCATACACAAAAAACAGATAGAAATTTATAGCAGATTTGTTCAAAATGCAAAAGCACGAGGCATCCAAGTTGCCCCTCTAAAGGTGAATGTATAAATGACCTAGAATATGTAGATAATGGAATACAACCCAACATTAAAAAGAGAGTTACCAAGGCATGACACCAAGGGCAGCTTCAATACATGTTCCTAAGTGAAAGAAGTCAACATGGATAGACAGCCATATGTTATAATTTCGATCATGAGGTGTTTGAGACCGACAGAACTTCAGAGATGGTGAGAAGAGCAGTGCTTGTTGGAGGTTGGGCCAACAAAGGAGGGATAAGAGTGAAACAGAAGATTTTCAAAGCAGTAAAACTGTTCCTTGTGCTTCTGAAGGAGTAGGTAAATGCCTATTACCATTGCCCAAACCTAAAACAGTCAGAACACAGATGGAACTCCAATGTAAAAAGTAGAGTTCATCACCTGTAACATATATGACATCATGATAGCCATAAGAAAAAAATTTCACTTTCTAATAGATTTCCTGTGAATTTTCTTGAAAATGTACATTCTATCTAAAAAAAGAAAACAAAACAAAAAACATTACATTTTTCTTTTAAGGCAAAGCCTCATGTAGCTCAGGATAGCCTCAAACTCACTATGTAGTTGAAGATAACCTTGAACTTCTGATTCAGCTTCCAAATGCTGAGGCTATTGGTATGCACTATGGCTATGCATTTCTAGTTTATGTAGTGGTGGGGCTGGAAGCCAGGGCATTGTGCAAACTAGGCAAACACCATCTCAGATGAGGCATATTACCAGCCTCCTAGTCACACAGTTTATATAAGACAGCATTATGCAAACCGGATACTCACTCCTTTATGCTAATGTTGTTTTGAGAGTTTTGGAATCTGCAACCCCTGTGGTTCCCTATTTACATGTCACACATCCAGCCACACATCTACCACTTGCATCAGTGAGCACACAGACAGATGCTTCCCTGCCTCCTCCACCAGACAGGATGCAATGGGTCTCAGGTCTACGAAAGTATCTCATCTTAGAAGCTGCTGAAGCTTATGGATGAGCATCATGTAGTTAACTTTCTATTTCACAAACTCTAATCTCACTTGATTCATGCTAATCTAGAGGATGCTGTTATCAAGTAAAGAAGCAATAATGTGAGTAAATCAGTCTCCTCTGTTTTCATGCATGGGGATAATTCATCTCCTAAGTCAGTGGAGACTTTTGGAAGAACCCAGAATGGAGAACTCAGGGACAGCTCATGGCTTGTTTACTCTTTGTGCTGTGCATCAAGAAGCAAAACTTTAGAGAAGTCTGTGTGTGTGGTCTGGTATGCTTATGTGGGTACATATACATTTCAAGACCAAAGGACAAGCTTCAAGTTGTCCCTTATATTCCATCTGCTTTGTTTTTGGAGGTAGGCTGTCACAACTTGGAGCTCACAAACTCTAGTGACCCTCCTGTACCTGCCTCCCCTGCACTGGGACTGAAAGAACACCATCTTCCTCAATATTTATTGATATTTATTCATAAATATTGATCCACTTTTACTTGATTTTGTTTAAGGAGATAAGAATGGATAAATTTGCATTCTTCTACATGCTGACCACCACTTGAAACCAGCACCATTTGTTGAATATGCTGTCTTTTTTTTCCCCCCACTGGATGGATTTAGCTCCTTTGTCAAAGATCAAGGTGACCATAGGTGTGTGGGTTCATTTCTGGATCTTCAATTCTATTCCATCAATCTACCTGTCTGTCACTGTACCAATACCATGCAGATTTTATTGCTCTTGCTCTGTAGTACAGTTTGAAATACCTATCTTAATGAATTCTTTCATAGTTATTGTTCTTTTATGTGGTTATAGTTTTTTTTTTCTTAAGATTTGCTTGTGTGTTAAGTGTTTGAATGCAGTGCCTACAGAGGCCAGAGGAGGGTGCTGATTAGACCTCATTGAACTGGAACTGTAGAGAGTTGTGAGCTACAAATTTAGTGCTTTAAACTTAACCTCTGCAGATCAGGAAGTGCTCTTAATCACCTAATCAGCTATCCATCCATATAGGTATAGGTATAGGTATAGGTATAGGTATAGGTATAGGTATAGGTATAGGTATAGGTATAGGTATAGGTATAGGTATAGGTATAGGTACAGGCACAGGCACAGGCACAGGTACACACACACACACACACACACACACACACACACACACACAATTTCTCTAGCAGTTGCATTGGTCATTGCATTTGTAACTTAGAGTGAGCTAGAGAGATGATTCCATGGTTTAGAGCACTGTCTGCATAGGATCTGGATTTGGCTTCTAGCACAGACATGACAATTTACAATACCCTGTAACTCTCTGGTGTCTCCTTTGGTCTCCATGGGCACTGCACAGACTGTACATATACAGACTACAAATGTAATGCTCTGCACCCATGAAGATGGCAAATACTGAACATGCATTGCACACACAGCCACTGCACATACTACACATACACATGCAGGTCCACACATGAATACAATAAATAAATTAAAAAGTACTTAGGTATACATGTTGCATGTGATGCTTGCCTGTGTTCCTCACTATGCCTTGCTTCCTTGTCTGCTCTGTGCCATTTGAGATTCGTGAGCTTTATTTTGATTCCTGAGAATCATGAAGACCCAAACCGAAGATCGTTTCCTCCAAAGATGATGATGTTGGCTTCTGCTATGGTTTCTCCTGTTTTATTTGCATTACACTGGACTTCACTGATGGTCTATGATATTTTTTCACTTTTACATCTTTTGAAAAATCAATTTATTCCTTTATATATTACATCCTAACCACAATTTCCCCTCCATCCCTCTGTCCTCTACCACTTCCACTACCTACCTCCTCCCTCTCCATCCACTCCTCCTCTGCTGTTTCCCTTCAGAAAAGAGCAAGCCCTCCAGTGATAGCAACCAAACATGGCATATTTAGTTCCAGTAAGATTAGTCATCTCCCCTCAGAGTAAGGGGATATAGCCCTGGACAGGAAAAACAAGCAGGAGGAAAAGGGTCCCCAAAGCAGGCAAAAGTGTCAGAAGGGTCTGACAAGCACATTATAACATATATAAGAGGGCCTAGCGTAGACCCAGGTGCCCTGATGGTCAGCTCAGTTTCAGTGAGCCCCGATGAGTCCAGGATTGTTGACTCTGTGGGTTTTCGTGTATCCTTGGCCCCTTTGGTTTCCCCCCCCCTTTCAGTGGAATTCTTTGAGCTACACCTAATGTTTGGCTGTGGATCTCTGTATATGTTTTCATTAGTTGCTGGATATAGCCTCTCTGATGACAATTGGGTCATCACTGTATCCCTCATTACTAGGAGTCTTAGCTAGGGTTACTCTAATAGATTCTTTGGGATTCCCATTGTGATAGGTTTCTACCTTGCCCCAAATTGCTCCCTTATTCTATTTCTCTCCCCCCAGTACCCGTTCTCTCCAAACTCTCTCTTCCTGACCCATTGTATTTCCATATCTCCCTACTCGCAGTCCAGGATCTATTCTATTTCCCCTTCACAGGAAGATCTATATGCCCCCCCCCCCCGCCCCCGAGCCTTCCTTGTTACTTAGCCTCTCTGGGTCTGTGGTTATCCTTTACTTTGCAGTTTATATCCACTTATATGTGAGTACATACCATGTTTGTCTTTCTGGGTCTGGGTTACCTCACCCAGGATGATTTTTTCTAGTTCCATCCATTTGTCTGCAAATTTCATGATATCATTGTATTTATAGCAGAGTAATATTCTATTGTGTAAATGTACCATATTTCCTCTATCCATTCTTCATATGAGGGACATATAGGTTGTTTCAGTTTCTGGCTATTACAAATAAAGTTGCTATGAACATAGTTGAGCAAGCATCTTTTGGGTATATGCTCAGAAATGATATAGCTGGGTCTTGGGATAGATTGATTCCCAGTTTTCTGAGAAACTGCCATATTGATTTCCAAAGTGGTTTGCACTCCTACTAGCAACAGAGCAGTGCTCCCCTAGCTTCACATTCTTGCCAGCATGAGCTGTCACTTGTGTTTTTAATCTTAGCTATTCTGACAGGTGTAAGATGGAATCTCAGAGTCATTCTGATTTGCATTTCCCTGGTGGCTAAGGGTACTGAACATTTCTTCAAGTGCTTCTCAGCTCTTTGAGATTCCTTTGTTGAGAATTTTCTGTTTAGATGTGTAGCCCATTTTAAAATTGGATTATTTGATTTGCTGATGTCTAGTTTCTTGAGTTCTTTATATATTTTGGAAATTATCCTGTCAGATGTGGAGATGGTGAAAGTCTTTTCCCATTCTGGAGGCTGCTGTCTCATTGTATTGACTGTGCCTTTTGCCTTATAGAAGTTTTTAGTGTCATGAGGCCTCATTTATTAACTGTTGATCTTAGAGCCTGTGCTATTGGTGTTCTGTTCAGGGAGGTGTCTCTTGTGTGGATGCATTCAAGGCTTTTCCCACCTTCTTTTCTGTCAGGTTCAGTATATCTGAGTTTTTTTTTCTTTTTCTTTCTTTTTTTTTTTTTTGAGGTCTTTGATCCACTTGGATTTAGTTTTGTTCAGGGTGATAGATATGGACCTATTTATATTCTTCCACATGCTAACATCCAGTGAAGATGGTTTCTGGTTTTATCATGAAAAATTTACACTTAAATCCCCCTCCTTTTTTTTGCCATTCCAAAACATTGTCTATAGATTTTAATGTTGCTGAGACATTTGTTCTATGGGGAACCACCCCATCACCATTTCTTGTATATGTGTTGCATATGTGTGTATGCATGCATGCATGTTTTTATATATGTGTAGGGGCATATATGTTCATGCATATGGAGGCCCAAGGTTGATAGAATCATTATTAGTAACTCTTTCAGCTCATTCATTGAAGCAGGTATTTTCAATCAAACTCAGAACTTGCTTATACATCTCTGATGATCCTGTCTGTACCATGGAGGCCAGAATTAAGGTTATCAAGCACACCTACCTATCATTTTCATGGTTTTCTGGGGATTTGAACTCTAGTTTTTGCATTTTCCTGGCAAGTGCTTTAGCAAGTGCTTTAGCACCATTTCACCAGTCATGGAAAAGAAACTTTACAATTTTTTTCTTTCTTCCAGATTTACTTTCCACTTTGGTGAAGGCTGAGTGAATTCCATTTCTTCTTGGAGGACTATCAGTGCACACAAGTTATATCTTACTGGGTAGGCAGGGTTGGTTTTTTGCTTTTTTTATAGATATGTAGTTTGTGACTCTGCCAAATACAGATTTATAAATCTGGTTATAATTGATAATTTGATCAAATCTCCTGTTATTGAAAATCCCCCAGAAGGATCTATGCTTATGAAAATACTTTGATAAATATTTCAGAGGATTGGACCAGAGAAGCTAAGAGACTGATGTAGGATGTAGGCCAGCATACACAGGAAAATCTAGCCAACAAAGATAGAGACATCTGTTGAGTTCTGAAGCCTGGCTTATATTTGCATGTGCGAAGAGGAAATTGCCAAGTTGTCCTGAAGTTTATCTTATACCTATATTGTCAAGGCTTAGTGCTATTGTGTGTATGTACGTATGTGTGTGCACACATGTGCATTTGCACATATATATGCAGGTAAAGCTGTGCATGTGTGTGCACATGTAGGCCAGAGGTTGATGTTAGGTGTCTTTTTCAATTGCTTTGATAATATTAATTATTACCAAAATGATTAATTATATTATATTTTATTATTTTCAAAATAATATACTTATATTAAAATAACATGGATAATTTTCTTTCACTTTTATTCTACCTGTATGGGAGTTTTGCCTGTGTACCAAGTAAATTCCATTCCCACAGAGGCCAGAAGAGTGTATCAGATAATCTGGGCCTAGAGGTGATTGTGAGCTACCATAAGCGAGTTGGAAATTGAACATAGATTCTCTGGAACTAGCCAGTGTCCTTAACTACAGAATCATCTCTCCAAACCCTCTCCACCCTGTGTTTCAAGGACTGGTTTCTTACTGGCCTAAGACATGTGAGGTCAGCTAGACTACCTGATTACTAAGCTCAGAAGACCCTGCTGTCTACATTTTCCTCCATACTGGGATTACAGATGGGCTCTACCACACGCTTTTTAACTGTGTGCTGAGACTCCTAACTCATTCTCATGAAAGTATGAAAACTGTCATATTGAATAAGCTGGTTCCTGAGACCCCTCTCCTCCTCTTCATGAGAGTCTCTCACTCTCACTCTCTCTCCTCTTCTCTTTCTTCTCCTCCTCTCTATCACTTTACATTCTCTTTCTCCCTTTTCTCACCTCTCTTTCTGTGGGAGTTTGAGTAAGAATGGCCTCCAGAGGCTCATGTATTTGAATGCTTAAGAGTGGTGTTAGTTGCCCTTTTGTCCTATTGACAGTGTCCTTATAGAAGCTTTGCAATTTTATGAGGTCCCATTTGTAACCAACAGATTGGGAAAAGATCTTTATCAACCCTACATCTGATAGAGGGCTAATATCCAATATATACAAAGAACTCAAGAAGTTAGACTCCAGAGAACCAAATAACCTTATTAAAAAATGGGGTACAGAGCTAAATAAAGAATCCTCAACTGAGGAATACAGAATGGCTGAGAAGCACTTAAAGAAATGTTCAATACCCTTAGTCATCAGGGAAATGCAAATCAAAACAATCCTGAGATTCCACCTCACACCAGTCAGAATGGCTAAGATCAAGAATTCACATGATAACAGATGCTGGTGAGGATGTGGAGAAAGAGGAACACTACTCCATTGTTATTGGGATTGCAAGCTAGTACAACTACTCTGAAAATCAGTCTGGTGGTTCCTCAGAAAACTGGACATAGTACTATCTGAGGATGCAGCTATATCACTCCTGGGCATATACCAGAATATGCTTCAACATGTAATAAGGACACATGCTCCACTATGTTCATAGCAGTCTTCTTTATAGTAGGCAGAAGCTGGAAAGGACCCAGATATCCTTCAACAGGATACAGAAAATGTGGTACATTTACACAATGGAGTAGTACTCAGCTATTAAAAATGATGAATTCATGAAGTTCTTAGGCAAAGGATTGAAACTAGAAAATATCATCTTGAGTGAGGTAACCCAATCACAAAAGAACACACATGATATGCACTCGCTGATAAGTGGATATTAACCCAGAAGCTTGGAATACCCAAGGTGCAATTCATAGACCACATGAAGCTCAAGAAGAAGGAAGACCACTGTGTGGATACTTCTATCCTTCTTAGTAGGGAGATCAAAATACCCATGGGAGGATGTACAGAGACAAAGTTTGGAGCAGAAACTGAAGGAAAGGTCATCCAGTGACTGTCCCACCTGGGGATCCATCCCATATACAGTCACCAAACCCAGACACTATTGTGGATGCCAACAAGTGCTTGCTGACAGGAGCCTGTTATAGCTGTCTCCTGAGAGGCTCTGACAGTGCCTGACAAATACAGAGGTGGATGCTCAGAGCCAACCATTGGACTGAGCACAGGCTCAACAGTGGACGAGCAAGATAAAGGACCCAAGGAGCTGAAGGGGGTTTGCAATCCCATAGGAGGAACAACAATATGAACCAACCAGTATTCCCAGAGCTCCCAGGGACTAAACTACCAACCAAAGAGTACACATGGAGGGAGTCAAGGCTCCAGCCGCATATGTAGCAGAGGATGGCCTTATGGGACATCAATGAAAGGAGAGACCCTTGGTTTTGTGAAGGCTCAATACCCCAGTGTAGGGCAATGCCAGGTCAGGCAAGTGGGAGTGAGTGGGTTAGTGATCTGGGGAGGGGTGATGGGATAGGGAGTTTTCACAGGGGAAATGAGGAAAGGGGGTAAAATTTTAAATGCAAATAAAGAAAATACCTAATTAAAAAAATCATGGTGTTAGGAGGTGTGGCCTTGTTGGAGGAAGTTCTTCCTTGGGCTGGGCTTTGGAGTTTCAAATACTCAGACTAGGCCCAGTGTCACTCTTTCTTCCTACTGTCTGTAGACCCAGATGTAGAGCTGTTGGCTCCTTCTCTAGCACCATGTCTACATGCATGCCCTTCATACTTCCTGCCATGATGACAATGGGTTAAACCTCTTAATATGAGAGCAAGCCCCAAATAAATATTTTCCTTTTGAAGATTTATGTGGTTCTGGTGTCTCTTCACAACAATAGAACATTGGCTAAGACACCTCCCCTCTTTCCTTTCTCCTTCTCCTCATCTCTTCTTCATCCCCCATGTCTCTGTCCTTTCCTCTTCCCTCTCTGTCTTCCATTTCTCCATCTTCTCTCTCTTTCCCCCCCTCATCTCTTCCTCTTCCATTGCAGTGTATAAATACTCAAACAGAAGGCAACTATCAAGGAGACTTTATCTCCAGAATCCAGTTATCTTGAACATTCTGTTTAAAATTTCAGTCTCTAGAGCCATGAGAAAACATGCCCCATACTTTGGATGCCTAGTCTAAAGGATATCATGTTGGCAAACTGAACTGGACTGATAAAAATGATTTTATCAGGTAGTGTAAACTGTCATAAAAACATAGACCTTGTTTTTATGTTTCTGAGAAGCTGGAGGAGCTCTGGGCAGGGATGAGGGAGAGAAAAAAATACCATAGAAAACTCAAAACTTAAAAGAAGGTAACTATGTGATTTATATAAGGCAGATATGTATAAAAATAACCATTAGATATGAGGTTATATCTAGTTATATAGTCACTCAGGAGCAATCTCGTTATTCCTTCTGGTGTGGGAAATGGAATCCACCAGATCCACAAGCTGGGTGCTATAAGTATATCAGACATTCTTCCTGCAAATGTTGAAACTATGGAAATCTCATTTTTATCTCACTTTGGGAAATTCATTTATCTTTCAGGATATGTGTAAGGCACTTATTAATCTTCATGTCTATTTTGGGTAGAGAGACGTGCATGGAAAGAAGTAGTCCTATCATTATTTTTAATGTTCTACTGTATATTTCTGTCCTTCGGGAGCAGGTGCTTAAGACCTGAAACTAATCTGTAGATTATATTTTTTTCATGTTTCTGTGTATGTATTGTGTATATATGTCTATGTGTACCTTCATGTACCAATGCATGTATTTTTGAAGGCCAGAGGAAGACACACTCTTCTCCTTATGATTTTGGTACAGGGTTGGTTTCTCACTGATCCTGGAGCTAGGTTGGCAGTGAATAAGCTGTGTTGGTCTTTCTCTTCTTTGGTCTGCAGTCACAGGTGCATGTGGTCACACCTGCCTTATGTGGGTGCTGGTCCTTATGCCTGTGCAGCAAGTGTCGTTACCCCCAAGCCATCCCCACAATCTTATATCTATTTAATTTATTTTGAGCGTGTGCATCAATTTGTTTTATGTTCATTCCCATTCTTCAGTATGGATAAGAACTTCCACCTCCACCTTGGACAACTGGATGAATTTCTTGTGGGGTTATCTCTTGAAATAATGAATTGGTTTCCTCTCTGGGCAAAAGTATAATGCTCTTCCTGACAAATGAAGCCCACCAACTCTCACCTATCTGAAATTGAAAAAGAAAAGACATCAGATTACTCCCAAACTCCTTGTAAGAAGGATGATAGAGATGGGTCTTCTGTGAGTGTGAAACTTAATGATCTCACTTAGCAGATTTGCTGTACTCCATCAAATGTCCCATAGAACGAGTTTGGTCTGCCACTACAGATTTTTTTTTTCTTGTAGTTCACAAAGGCAGAGACTGAGACCACAGAATACTCTTTGTCCTGTATTATTGCTTGGTTACAGACTTGGTTACTGACTTCTGTTACACCACAATGAGGCACAATAGACAATTTTATCTAGAAGGAGAAAGAAACATCTTGCTCTTTGTTTAGTGTCTCAGTTTAAATATGAAGCAGAGATGCTAGTGACTCATGGGATACTGGCCCTTGGTTCCCAAAGGAACTTAGTGTCTGTTTCAGAAAGGTTTGGAGAGGGCTGGGCTGATGACTTAGTCAGTACAATCCTTTTTGCACAAGCATAAGTTTAGGCAGGCCCTAGAATCTATGCCAAAAAGCTGTGCAAGATAGCTTGTACTTACTTGTGGTCCCAGGGCTGGGGAGGTAGAGACAGGTGTATCTTCAGGATTCACTGGCCAGGCAGCTAATCTTATTTTGTGAGCTCCAAGCCCACAAGAAGCCATGTCTTTAAAGCAAGCAAACAAAATGAGGTTGGATGACTTTTGAAGATGGACATCCAAGGTTTTCATCTGACCTCATGCATGTGCACCCTTCTGCACATGTAGCTGTGCATTCATATATGCATGTACACAAAAATATGCTCACACATCATATACATAGACACAGAAAAGGAAGGTTAGGGCAAGTGTCCATCCTCCATAAATTATGTAAGGCGTCTCAAGTAAAGGAAAAGAAGTTCATAACATTGTCTTTGAATTCTGATTTTAGACAAAAGAAGCAGAACTAAGAAATGTGTACTCTAAATGCTAAAGCAACCTAAAGTTTGTAGACATTTTGAGGAGATTTTCTTTTTTTTTTTTTTTTTTTTTTTGGAGATTTTCTTGTCATGGATGACAGTCAAGAGCCATTGCAGGCTTCAATTTTGGAGGAAAAAAATGACCTTGACGATAACATTTTAAATTTTATGTGATTTCAAAGAACTCCCCAAGGTTGAGCCAAGAAAGTGAGCTCAGAAGTACACAAAGGCACAGAGAGAACTTTCATCTCACAGTGGCATGCTTAGCTCCCAGTAGAGTCTTCAGAACACCTTGGATGAGCATGATAAGCCTTCAAGGAAAAGGTCTCATTGAGCTTTATAACTATATGGCATCCTTACTGTACAAAGAATATCAAGAATGAAAATGCAGAAAATGAACCACAAGATTCTACCACATAGTGATGAAAAGTCTTGACTTTTTATTTTTTGTATTTAAATGTTTTTTATTAATTCTTTTAGAACTTCATGCTTATATTTTTCATCCTTCTCCCCCATATCCTCCAAGACCCTCTCCTCATTCTATACCCACCCAACTTTATTCTTTATTCTTTTTTAAAAATCTCATTGGGTCCTAGGAGTATTGCCTATATACTTGTAGGTGTATGGCCATCCAATGGAGAGAGAGAGCATGTGGCATGTATGTGGGCCACAACCTTAAAGAAAACAGTCACCCTTTCCAGGCAGCGCTCAATCTCTAATAGCTCTGAGTGCCCACATGCCCTCCCATGTGAGCATTTTGTCTTATTATTTTAAGTCTGTATCTTTTATGCTGTTTCCCTTTGTTTTATTCTATGATCTTTTAGGGTATTCGAGTCTACAGTTTGTATCTCCCTCCATTTATGTTTGTTTGAATACTTTCCTTGGTAGGTTTTTAGAACTCTGTATATACACCGTAGCTTTTAATTCACTTTAAATTTGTATAATGGCAAATTATCCTTAGCTTTCTCATTTAAATATTGATGTATTTATTTTTGTTTTAGAACTATGGGTGTTTTGCCTACATAAATATCTTTGCACCATTAGAATGCCTAGAGCCCACAGAGCCCAGAAAAGGGTATCTAATATCCTGGAACTGAAGTTACAGACATTTGTGAGCTGCCTCATGAGTGCTTTAACCTCTTAGTCATCTCTTTAACCCAACCTTGACTTTTCCCTCTTAAGTCTTCAGTGGATTGTATTCATAATTTTCTTTATTCTGTTGCTAACACCTGGCAAGAAGTAACTTAAGAAAGGCTTTGTCTAGGCTCACAGTTTGAGGATGTACATTGCCGTAGTGGGAAAGCATGCAGTGGGGGGGGGAGAGAGAGAGAGAGAGAGAGAGAGAGAGAGAGAGAGAGAGAGAGAGGAAAGATGGTGCTCAGCTCCCTTGGTGTTTTTTTTTTTTTTTCATACAGTTGCGGCTTACTGCCAGAATAATGCCACCCGTGCTCAGAGTGATTCTTTCCACCCCAACGAACCTTGTCTACAAGATTCTCATAGACAATCGCAGAGATTCTAAATCCTATGACGCTGACAAGCAAGATTAGCTGTTGCACTTTGCTACACAGGAAGTCTGAGGTCAGCCTAGGTTACAGGAGACCCTGCCTCAAAAAAATGAATGCAGTTTTGGTGGTCAACTATACCTTAGTAAATCTGATGGGTGGCTTGTGTTGTGAGTTGGCACTTGTGCTTATGGAATAGTGGGAAGTCCCAGCTAGAAGAAAGAGCATAGGTACTGATGAGGGGGAGAACATGAGTTTTTTTATCCTTCTGTGCCTGGCTAAGCATTACCTCCTTCTGGAAGTTTGGCTTGTTCCTTCCAGTCTTGTCTAACCAAATCCTCCTCTTAAGCACTTACGATTTCCAGTGCTTGGTTCTATGCGTCCCACAGTAGGATGCACCACACAGTGTAGGATGCACCACATAATGGATGTTCTTTATAGCCTATTGTTTATTGTCCAAATGGTCCAAGGTGTTTTGTGGACAAACACTGTCTTGCTCTACCTTGAATCCGCAGAGTCCAGCACAGTTCTTGGCATTCGAAACACATTCCATTGAAAAAAAGGTAAAAGGTTGCCAATGAATGGGGGTATAAACACACAAATATAGTGCTAATTTAAAAAGTTAAGAGCATAATGAGCGGTGTGCTTTTCCAGAGCACTGAGTAAAGTGCTGAGTCAGCTCTTCCCTGCGTGAACTCCAGGGAAACAGTTCTTTCAAGAAGACTTTCTTGTCTCCCTGTCCAGCTGAGGGTGCTACAGTTCTGTTTATCTTCCCCTCGCCTACCACTCTTTTGCACTTAATTCAAAATGCTTAACACAGAGCTATTAAATTGTTAATAAGCAGGAATAAGTATGCCATTAATTTGAAAATATTTTATTCAGAGGATGGACTAGCTGCAAGATTTCAGAGGTGGCTGCACAATAATTAATGAACTTAATTTCCAGTGCTAAATACATCATAATTTGAGGCTGAGTTTATGTGCTAATTGCAATTAGGCCCAGAAGAGAGTATGTTTTCTTGGCCTGCCATCATCTGTTTAGATTTGATTTTCACTTTAAAAGTCCATCTCCTAAAGTGAAACTTCCAGGAGGCTGAGGTACTAAGAACACAGAGTAAATGCAGGCTCAACAGACCTTCACATGCCCACAATTTTGGTTTTGTCAAGAATAATGGTATTGGTACTAATATAAGGGAATATTGTGTAGAAATTGCCTTGGCATGGAAGTATTTTCTCCATGAGGAGGTTCATTAAATCCTTAGCATTAAACAAGGAAGTCAACAACTCACAAGTCTCAGAAAATTCCTGTAGTGTACAAGATTCACGAGGTCCCTCCCCAGAGTTATATAAAAAGTGACAAGTTCTGGGAAGAGGAGATCTTCTGACTGGCTAAGGGGCCTGGAAACTTTGTTGAGAGATCCATGGATGCAGCTTTGACCACTGGGACCCAGGTCTACCTTTCTAATCCCTCAGTCATGCTTGAAGGCAGTAATTTGAAATAGTTACTGACAGCCACTTGCTTCTTTTCCAACCTGTTACCCAGCTGCTGTTGGTGTGAAATGAAGAGAGATGGTATTTTAAAGTCTGTGGTAGTTACAAATGTGAATGTAGACAACATAAAATACCAAACATATTTGAAACAACATGAGCTTTTTATTAAAAAAATGTAACTTTTACTTACAACTTGATTACATGGTTCTCTTATCTGAACGCTGTATGTAAAGAGAGTATTTCTTTTCTTTTTATGATTTATTCTTTATTGTTTTTAAACTTATGTTTTGGTGTGTATAGGTTTGTGCAGGAGTGCAGGTGTCCCTGGAAGTGAGTGGCATCAGATGCTCCTAGAGCTGGCCTTATAGGTGATTGTAGCTGCCCGACAGAGGTGTTGAGAACCACTGAACTCAGGTCTCCTGCAGGAACAATATGCTCTTCTAACTGCAGAAGCAGCTCCTCAGCCCTGACAGTAGCATTTCCCTGTCAAAAAGTCAGACACATCTGGGTCACTTGTTTTACCTCTTCATGCCACTGACACTGTGACTGTGTATTAGGGCAACCTAGCTTCAAATCTGAGGCATAAAACCAGGCCAGGGGTAGCCTAGTCTCTCTCACTTTGTTTCCTGTGCCTTCTAGAATGCTGAATGAGGAAACCAGCTAGGTGGAAGGGCAGAAGACCCCAGGTATTTGATCTCTTTCTTTAGTGGCCTTAGGTGGAGCCTGCTACTTAGAAGTGGCCATGTGCTTACACAACACATCACCAGAAGAGTGTGGATACCTTGAATGTCTATGAGCCAGCAGTCTCCACCTTCCCTACTAATTGAAAGGACTTGAAAAAAAAGTAATGGGCTGGGGAGAAAAGTCATGAAAGTGCTTCTGTGTGGAATGAGGACCTAAGTTAAAATCTCTGTACTTATGTAAAAAGCAAGGCAAAGCACTGGGAGGTAGAGATAGAAAAATCCCTTGGGTTGGGAAGCCAATGTGGCCAAAATGGTGAGGTACAGGTTCAGTGAGAGACCCTGTTTCCAAAACATGAAAAGCATTTAAAGAAGACCAACTTCTGGTCTGTGCACACGCGTGCACTTGCACACTTATATACTTGAATATACATGTGCATGTGTGCGTATGTACATAAAAATCACACACATACACATAGAGACACAGAGAGAAACACACACACACACACACACACACACACACACACACACACAGAGAGAGAGAGAGAGAGAGAGAGAGAGAGAGAGAGAGAGAGAGAAGAAAATTCTCTCCACACTAACCTGTCTTTTAAAGGTTTCTTAGCTGTCTCAGCTGTGTGTGTGTGTGTGTGTGTGTGTGGCTCTCACTGGGGACACCACAACTATAGTCTAAAGCTTGGACTTAATTCCATGTTTCTTATCAAGTTGAAATCAGAAGGGCTTTGGGGTCAGCTTGCCTGGGAGGCCACCATTGGTTTCCTGGATAATGAACGCTGTAAGTTAGAAACAGAAGGAGATTTCTTCGGTTCTGGCTCACCCAAAGGACCTAGGTCAGAGGGAGCACAGATAGCTAGATTCCCTAGCTGGCCTGAGCTGTTTTGGTTTACATGTAGAATAAATGATCAAGTAAGATTATTATAGTTAATGCGTTTCCCCTGAAAACAGCAACATCATTGCGGTGATGTAGTTAGAATATAGCCTCCACTTCTGCCTATAATAATGGATCATTTCTAAGTGATAATTTTGAGGTTATCAATGATTCTGTTATATTAAATGGAAATTGAATTATTTTCCTTAGGTTAAGTTGGGACCACTGTTAGCTAAAGGCAAAACACTTATTAACTCTTGCAGCCTGCTTTGTGTCTGTCTTGTTTATTTCCTCCATGTCTGAAGTCCCTTTTCTGGATGACAGAGGTGTTTCATCATCAGAGATCAGATTTAGGGGTCTGGATATATGGCTTAGTGTGAGGAGTAAGGCTTGCTGCTATCTGAAAGAATCCCGAGTTTGGTTCCTATTAGGCCACTTACAGCTGGCTGTAGCTCCAGTTTTAGGGAATCTGACATCTTCCAGCGTCCTCCTTGGGCATTGTACTCATGTGTGTATAGACATATACACAGACTCACAGATACACACACACACACACACACACACACACACACACACACACACTCACACATGCCCACACATACACATACTAAATCTTTAAAGAACTTTGAATCAAAGAGAAATACATGACTGCTTCCTAGCACCATGGACAGAGGTGTGGTCTGGACAAGTTATTACACACCCTGGGGTGGGCTGGGGAGGGAGGAATGAGGCCCAGTGAAGGGCAGATGGACAGACACTGCTGAAAGGGACAGCTCACCTCCTTGTGCTCCTTTTTTTATTATGTTATGTTAAAATGAGATTTATTTTAAAATTAACATAAATATTAACTAAAATGTAAAAGTTGTGTATAATTTGGGGGGGATATAGCATTCTATATTAATATGTTATGTGCCATGGTCAAACCCAGGAAGTGAGCATGTTTACTACCTCAGCTTTCAGTTTAGGTGATGTGATACTCTGAGTGATTTTCAAATATATATCATTTTTAGGTATAGTAAAATAGGTCTATAAATAAGACCTCACAAACTTGTTCTTGTCTAATGGGAACTGTCTATACACTCTCACAAACATTGTACACACGCACACACACACACACACACACACACACACACACACACTGTTAACAATACTTTATGATTTGGTTTTTTACATGGGGAGAATAAATGAGACAGGTGATTTGAATATGACATTGAGTGTCAGATTTATTGAATGCCTTTAGGAGGTGATTTAATTAAATGACAACAGAATCTCATGTAAACCAGGCAGGCTAACCTCAAACTTATATAGTGAAGGATTCCCTTTAGTATGTGAACTTCTTACATTTACCAATTGTGGTTTATGACTTACTGGGATTGAACTCAGGATCTAGTGAATTTTTTAAATTAACTAATTAATCTTCTCTTGTATATTACATCTCAGTTGCACCTTCCACTTTCCCCCAGATTTCCTCCTCCTCTGTTTCCCTTCAGAAAGAAGCAGGCCCCCCAGGGACAGTAATCAAACATGGCACAATAGTAGACCCAGACCCTTATATCAGGGCTGGACGAGGCAACAAGTAGGAGGAAAAGGGTCCCAAACACATGCAGAAAGAGCCAAGGGGCACAGATGTGGCTCAGTAGGTACAGTGTTTGCTTAGAATGCACAAGCAGGGAGCTGTCTCTGGCCTTTTGAATTCTAAGCAAACACTGTACCGACTGAGCCACATCCCTGCTCCTTGGATAACCTTAGGAAATTGGCTAGCTTGGTAACACTCAAGTCAGGTACTGTTAAACCAGACATGTAAGATTTAGAGAGTGTAGATAAGTCTCCTAGACCACACACTAGACACCTGTAATCATGTTGTTAACTTCCAAGCTCCTCAGGTTTTCTGTAGCTCACTTGTGGGTGACACAGGCCCCTTGCCTCTGAGTGCTTATCACTTGGGGAATTCTTTTGTCCATATCAAGGCTTCTAGTGTATAAGAATGGAATCTACCTCGACTCTAGTTTACTGGATGAAGCATTTCTCACTGATGTTCTGTGTTCTCCCAACATGGAACAGGTGTCTTTGCCCTTGCTGTAAAGAGTGGAATTCTTTTTTTTTTTTTTTTTTTTTTTTTTTTTTTTCCAGACAGGGTTTCTCTGTATAGCCCTGGCTGTCCTGGAACTCACTCTGTAGACCAGGCTGGGCTCGAACTCAGAAATCCGCCAGACTTTGCCTCCCGAGTGCTGGGATTAAAGGCGTGCACCACCACGCCTGGCTTAAAGAGTGGAATTCTTAAGGGACCCGACTCAGACTCTTGAACTCCCATTGTGCTGGCTTTGTTTTCTACAAGCTACTTCCCAACATAATCAAATTGATGTTTACCTATCTGACTATGCATTCCCTATGGGATATCTTGTAAGTTCCTGATGTTCTTCTTTTGTTTGCTTGATAAGTTTTGTTAGGCTTAGAAGAATCTCTAAATCCAAAGCAAACTTCTGATTTTGAAGTTCAGCCATTCAAGTGCCTGCTACATGTGTAGCAGTTCCTCTAAAGTATTTGAGGTTTCTTACACAAGCGGGAATGAACTGTTTTCCCTGTACAATAAATGTTCACACTGACCCAGCCATGCTCAATGTAGGGGAAGTTCTACAGACATACTGTAGATGTTCTCTCATGATCCATTTCCTAAAGGTGTACAGAAAACAGATTTCCAAGAACATTCACTGTGTATTTGCTTACTTTGCAATCTGTTTCACCAAAAGTGACTTTTAAATTGTCTTGAGTTCTCAGCTCATTGGGAGCTGTGCTTTATTAGCGTTTGAAAGCATATCAGGTCAAGGAATGGGATGAAATGGAGTCTTCCTGTGATGATCCAATATTCAGTGGTGAAGAAGTTGCCCTAAGTTTGATTATCACAAAACAGCACAGGTCAGTGTTGGCAGTTGGGAGGAGATGAGAACGTCCCACTAATGGTGCCAGGTGCTTGAAGCCCTGCTGAGCAGGGCATGAAATATTTACCATTTCCTCTTAGGTGTGCAGGACGAACACTCATTAAACTTTCATGTTTACATCCCCATCCATCAGCCTGCTTCCAGTTTGTGCTATGCTCTCAAATTGTTCAAAGCACGCACTCCTTCAGGGAATGGGTCTTGAGGGAATCTCTACTATATATCTGTACCCTAGATGAGAATGGCTGAGACCAAAGCGAATACATTTTATGCATGGGAGAGAGTTCATTCCTGCTTATGCAAGAAACCTCAGTTACTGCAAAGAGGGTACCCATGCAGTGGCTGCTGGAATGACTGAATCCTAATTGCCTCCTCGCTTAGAGCCTTGGCCTTGCAAGGACAGATGGTAGCAAATGCTGGCTGTGTCTGTCTTAGTCTCTGAGGCCACCACAGCTGGGCAAATAGTTTTGAATGACCTGATTTTTGTGTGTGTGTGTGTGTGTGTGTGTGTGTGTGTTTGAGGGTCATATGTCACACACAAAGCTGTATGCTAGATTTCACCTCAAAACTGGAAGTGCCCTGATGGTTTATTCTCAGGGTGGTTTGTAACTTGTGCTACATCTAGTTATAGTTTATGCTTCCTGTAATGATCTCTATGGTTCCACTTCTAAGTTCTCTGCTCATGTCAGGGCTGCCTACCTGTCTTCTCTTATTTTTTACATCAAAATTATCTAAAGGATGCATTTATTAAGAACTCAGGTAAACATCTCTTAGGCAGGTGCTGCATGCTTAGGGTTATGGATATGCTCATATGTTTTTGTCCTTAAGATTGTTTTTAAAGAGCTCTATAAATTAACAGAAGGTCATGAATGTATGTGTGTACATGTGTGGTCATGTGGGAGCACATGTGAGTGTATGTTGTAAATGTGTGTGTGTGTATGTGTGTGTATGAAAAATTTCATACATGAGTATGGTATCTATATGTGTGAGTGTGTATATGTGATCATATGTTTGTATTCATATGCATTCTATATGTATGTGAGTGTATGTCTGTGAATGTGTGTACATATGTGTGATATTTGATTGTGTATGTGTATTTATATTACATGTGAGTATGTATATGTGTTTTTGAATATGCTTGTATGTTTGTGAGGGTGTGTGTGTGTGTGCATACTTAATCCTATGCCTGGAATTCAAGAAAAACCTAATTTAGGCCATGAGAATACATCTATCGTTATGGGAAAGAACAAATTGGGTCCTTTGGGTCTTGGTCATATTTTCATAGCTTAGGACAGGGGACCTGGTAGAGATGTTTTAGGGCACATAAGATTAGATTTCAGGGGCTGAATTAGAAATACAGAGGAGCCTGGATATCTTGCTGTTCAAAATGTGGACTTGAGAGTTAGAGCCTTAGAACCCAAGTAAAAGCCAGGCATGGTGCTGTATGCTTGCAATCCTAGTAATGGAGAGGGGAGGTAGGTGGATCCCTGGCCTATCCAGTGAATTCTAGGCCAGTCAGAGACACACAGTCTCAAAAAAATCAAATCAATATGGATGTCCCCTGAAGAATGATAGCAGTGTTGATAGGCAATTGGCAAATGTGCATTTGTACACACACACACACACACACACACACACACACACACACACTGTCATGCACACACAAAAGGAATGCAGTAAGGCAAAGAAACAGTGACAGAGACAGATTGAGACAGAGATATGGAAAGGGAGCCATGGTGACAAAAATAAAAACTTGAATTCTCATTCTAAAGGACTTCTGTTTATGATGGAAAATGGCAGCTGGTGGATCAGATGACAGACAATCCCAATGTGAGCCCTGTTGGTTGGTGAGTCACAGAAGTGGGTAAATGAGAGAAACACTTAGTAGTTAAGTAACATGTGTCCTAGTGAAGGTGCCCTTCTGTGGCTGACTGAGGAAGGTTATGCCCTGGAGACTTCTGCTGCAGGACTTCCTGTCTGGGCCTGTGGGTGGTCCTGAGGTTTGAGCATGGATAACCAGTTCTGTGCATATGGGGACCAGAGCCCGAACTCAGCCTGTGCTTTTATTTTGTTTTATTTTATTTTATTTTATTTTTAACTTTTTTTGCCCTGTTTTTTTTTTTCTCTCTAATTTTGAGGGGCTTACATGGAAAAAAAATGTGCCTATTTTGTATAAAATTGCAATTCATGTTGTTGCTGTTAAATGTGCAATATTTCCATTATTTATTACTTTATCAAGCTTCATTTAGCTGGGGGATATAGCTTAGTAGCAGTGTACTTAACGTAAATGCAAGAGGTCCTAGGTTCAATCCCTGGTAGCAGAAGATTTGGATTTGGCAAGCAAAAGTCTTGATTAGAAAGATAGCTCACAGGTCAAAGGTACTTGATACTCTTCTATAGGACCAATGCTTGGTTCCCAGCATTCTCATCAGGTGGCCCACAATTCCTTGCTACCACACACTTGGAGTAATGTGGGCCTTCCCACCTGGGTCTCAGGCACTGGGTTTAATTCTTCCCTGTGTTCCCCTCTAGATACATTTACATCTTTCAGTCCTTGTTGGCCCAGCCTTGCTTTGGGCTTCTGCCCTATCTCCCTTCTTCATGTCCCCTTCCTGGACTGAGTACCAGTGCCCCCATTTGTCCTCTTACTTTTAGTCTAACAAACTCCTCATCCCCAGTATCCTCTGGGTCCCATGGTTTCTGTAATGTCACAGCCATTCTAGGCCCAGACAAAATTAACAGCAGCTGTTTATTCACACACTCAAAGTCAGGGGACCCATCTGTTATCCCTTTGTTCATCAGAGTTTCAAAGTCACAGAAAGGAGAATGAGTTTTGTAGCAGGAAAGGGGAAAGTAGCTGGCAAGCGACTTTCTACTGAGATGGAAAGTTTCAGAAGCGGCCAAGCCTTCTCCTTGGTCTTCAGTGCATTGCTCAATCCCTGTTTTCCTGTAGGAGGATGAGCTCTTTGAACAGGTGTGTGTGTGTGTGTGTGTGTGTGTGTGTGTGTGTGTGTGTGTGTGTGTGTGTTCTTGGTGCACATGTATAGGTCAGGGGACAACCTTGGTTGTCATTCCTCAGGCACCATATCCATCTGCTGCTGCTGCTGCTGCTGCTGCTGTTGTTGCCGCGGCTGCTGCTTTGTTTGAGACAGGGTCTCTTGGGCCAGAACTTGGCACACATACCTAGCTAACTGGCAGGTAAGGTTTTATAGATCTACCTGTGCCTATCTTACTATTGTTGGGATTGCAGGTGTATTCCACTGAGCCTGGTTTCTTATGTGAGTCCCATCTATCCAAACTCAGGTCCTCACACTTTCGAGACAAGTGTTTTACTGACTAAGGTAATTATTGTGGTCATATGGAAAAAAAAAAAAAAAAAGAAAAAAAGAACTGTGGAGTTGTACGGATAGATGGTCTTTAGAGGGTAGAAAATTTTGCAACTAGAAGGAATTGGTAGGGATATTCAGGGTTTTGGTCTTCCTAAGAAGCTGCTCTGCAGGCAGTTTCTTTCTGTTAATGCCAGTCTTTTACTTAATCTTCTTTAAGGACTCCTGTTCAGCAGAAGATCAGAGTCTTTAGGGTGTAACACCCACCATTCTTAATTCTTGAGTCTAAGCCATATTATGGTTGTTCCAAACACATGTAAGCTCTCTTTTCTCTTGGAAATGTACTATTACTGTATTTTTGCTTCTAACCGGTTCTTTCTTGTCATTTTACTATTATGCTTGCACACATGTGCAAAATCACACATATACACACATGTACATACTTAATAAGCCATAATTGAGAAACAGAAATTACATTTTGGGGGAGCTGGGGAGATTACTTAGTGATTAAGGACACATGCTGCTCTTGCTGAGGATTGAAGTTTGGTTCCCAGTACCCTTGTCAGGCAGCTCACAATCATGCGTTATTCCAACTCTGGGCTATGCAGGACCACCCTCTAGGTACCTACACACATGTGCACACATGCATAATTAAAAATAACAAATCCTTAAAAATATATTTATTTTTGAGATAGGGTCTTTTATAGTCCATGCTGGACTCAAGCTATATAGCCTCATAACTACTACTTAAGAATGATCTTGAATTCCTGATCCCCCTGCCTCAGCCTTCCCAGAGCTGGAATTATAATTGTTCATCACCATATGGGGTATATGTGTGCTTCAGATTGAACCTAAGGCTTTGCATGTGCTGAGAATGATCTACCCAATGAGCTGTATCCCTAGCCTTTATGTTTTGGTCTACAACACGATGTTTTGATGAAGTGATTGAATTAAGCTGGTTAACATATCTATCACCTTATACATTTATTCATTTGTGGTAAGAATGCTTCATGTCTACTCTTAGAAGATTCGGGTATGCAATACTTCAGGTATTCACAATATATTATCCAATTATTACCATATATTATACAATACATCATTGCTTGTTGTAGTCGTCATGTCATGCAGTAGTAGTCAGGTGGAAAGTATTAACATTTTATTGGAAATTTATATACTTCGACTAATGTCTTTCTTTTCATGTCTCCCCGGCCATTGTAATCACCATCTACCCTAGGTTTCTATGAATTCAACTTTTTAAGGTTTTTACATTTAAGTGAGATATTTTCATATTTATCTCTCTGTGCCTGGCATATTTCACTTGAGGAAATGTCCTCCAGATTTCTCTATGTGGCTAATAACAGGGTTTTCTATTTCTTTTAAAGCCACATAACATTCTAATACAGGTATGAGAATATTCCCTACATTCAGAAATGGACACATAAATAGAGCTTACACCCTGACGATTATTCATTATGCTGCCATAGATCTGAGTGTGACCCATCAATTTTATTTTCCTCAGATAGATGTCTAGAGTGAAGACCCTCGTTCATA
>LR750738.1:203826-301894 GCA_902729485.2 Mus minutoides
CAGCCTGGGGTGGGGTGGGGTGGGGGGAGGGGAGGGGAGGGGAGAGAAAGAGAGAGGGAGATGGAGAGAGAAAGAGGAAGAAAGAAAGAGAGGGGGAGGGAGGGGGAGAGAGGGAGGGAGGGAGGGAGGAAGAGAGAGAGAGAGAGAGAGAGAGAGAGAGAGAGAAAGAGAGAGAGAGAGAGAATGAACAGAAAGTGATGCTGGGCAAAAACCGTTAAGCCCCACCCCCAATGACCCATTTTCTCCCACCAGGCTTCTACAACCTTCCCAATTAACACTACCAGCTGGGATGGAGTAGCCTTTATATGGGCAACTTCAAATTCAAATAACAAGATCTGTGGACATGTATGTGTCTTCTTTGAGAAATATCTGTCCAGGTCTTTTATCATTATTTTCTATCAAGGTGTTTTCTTGCTATTGTGTTGAGTGTGTTGAATGCCAGTCCCTTGTCAGATGTCCTCTACAAATACTCTTCTCCTTCCAGTAGGTTGTTCCTTCACTCTGCTGGTTGCTTCCTTTGTTGTGCAGATTTGCAGTTTGATGCAGTTCTAGTCTTTTGTTGCCTGTACTACAAAAACCGCTGCTTCCAGCAATGACAGGACATCAGGACTCATGTTTAAATATTTTTATCCAATTTAAGCTGAATTTTGTATGTGACATTAGGCAAAGCCCCATGTAGAAATCCAACACTCCTAACACCATTTACTGCAGTGACTTTCTTTTCACCTTCCTGTGTTCTTGGCATCTTGTGACAAAGACCAGTTGTCCATTATCAACACATGCATTTATTTCTGGACTCTGGATTTTCATCCATTAGTCAACGTGGTGTTCATTTTTATGCTAGTAATGTGTTGTCTTGTGGAGATGAATGAGACAAAAGAATTTCTCACTATATAGGGCAAACTAGCATTCAAGTCACCTTGTCATCCACATTAGCCTCAAACTCACCATCCTCCTGCCTCAGCCTCCAAAGGCAGGGTTTAAAGATGTGCATCAATTATGGGAGAAAAAAATCTATTTTTAATAAAAGAGGAAAGAAAAGATGTGCATTGCCATGCACAGTTGTTGTTTTGATGACCATGACATTTTAGTAGATGTTTTGAAAAAGGCTTGTATTTATTTTTAGTATTAAATCTTAATATGGTTTGATTAGTTCCTTGAGGATCTAATATAACATGTTTGAACTGCAACAGAGCTCTCTCTTCACCAGGCATGGAGAGAACCTTTTTCTTAGACTGACTTGTTCATGTGTGGCAATATGTTGGACAACTTTAGATGCCATTTGTTTAAATAGTTTCCATACAGTTTTTTAAAATTTAATAATAATATGCAATTCATTCATGCCTGATTCAGGCTTCTTGTTGTGATTTTCTTTAGGTGTCAGCCAGTCCTTTCATATTGATCCTGTGACTAGAATTTCAAGACTTTGCATCAGCTTCATTTGTCTTTCGCCTCATCCGTCTTTCACCTCATCCGTCTTTCACTTCATCCTTTTTATATATGTATTTTAAGCCAAAATAAAGATAGCTAAATTTCCTTCCTTAAAGAATAACTAAGGAATGAAAAGGATAAAGTATAATTTAAAAATTACACGTATTTGTGTCTGTAAAGGAAGATGCACACATGTTACAGATTACATGTAGAGGTCAGAAGATGTCTGTCTGCAAATCACTTTACCTGTTGAGCTTTTTTGCTGGTCCTGTGGCCCTGTGCCCACCATGAGTTGGAACCAGGGTCCCAGTATGAAGAGTCATTCATTCCCAAGAAATGGGGTACAGCAGGGAAGGCGGACACTCTCTTACCTGGCACTCTTACGTGTAACCTGGTGCTAAACCATTCATAGATGACCTGTTTCTGTCATCTCACTGTGTCTATTGAAGTCAGACGCTGTGATGACTCCAGCTTTGCTCCTTGGCTCAATGAGTCTTTAGTGCCTCAGGATTTTGGAGCAGTCTCCACTTAGCTAACCTGCTTTCCTTCTAGGCATTAGCTCATGTGTGCCTTTCCCTAAGGAAAGCATCACTAGCTTAGTCTGTGCTGTGTGCTTTCGCAGCATTATTGTTCCTTGTTATCTACCTCGTTACTATAATTAGCTGTTCATGGAAGGTCTCTTTCTTCCATTCAGTTCTTAAAAGCAGAGATTTAGAAACTCAGTATCATCATCGTGGCAGTCTCCATGATGAGCACTTAGCAGGGGCTCAATAAATACAAGCAGATTGATTAAACCATTAATTACTTCTTGCTTGGAGTTGTCCTTTCATACTAATCTTCACCACAGGATATCCCAGGAAGCTTGCTCAAAGAGAATGAGGGAAGGTTCAGGACTGAGCCGATACACCATCTGCAGCCCCAACACTTTGATTTTTTTTCCCCCTCATTGCTCATTGTTGACATGTTTTTACAGTATAGACACTGCCTCTGTACTGATGTTCCCATACAACAACCCTTCAATATCTATTTGTTGACTTTTGTTTCCTAGCAATTGATGAAAATGCTTCGATTTGCAAAGGTAGATGGACCATTCCAAACCTCTTATTGAGGAGGAAAACTGTGTATTTTTTTTACACATAAACCTTCTGGTTCTTTTGTGTTATATATTCTTTTGCATATGGATTCATATGTGTGCTTGCACATGGAGCCAGAAGTCAACCTTGGATGCCATTCCTCGGGTACCTTTTATTTTTTTTTTTAATTTCTAGTCTTGGTTTCTCACTGTCTTGAAACTTTACCAAGTAGGCTAGACTGGTTGGTCAGTGAACCCCACGAATACATCTCTCTCTTTCTCCTCAATCCTGGTGTGAAAAACATATAGGATCACATGTTCTTTTATGTGGTTTCAGGACATCAAACTCAGGTCCTCATGCTTGCATGGGAAGCATTTTCCTAACTTAGCTCTCTCCCCAGCCTCTTCTCATTTGTCTGTATCCTGCATATCACTGTCCTTCAATCATCTAGCCACTACATCCTTAGGCATGGAAACAGTTCAACATCCATCAGCACTTTGACTGCTCACAACAATCATAGCATTAAATTAAATATGCTTGTAGACTGAGACTGTTTAAAAATCTCCTGGAGAGTGAAAGCAACGAATACATGGAATCATTTTATTGTTCCAGAGCATTTGACAATTTCACTCTCATTTCAACAAGCTCTTGTCAGCTCCTTTGGGGACCATTTCCCCGGATGCAGTATCATGGTGGTATATATAGCACACACATGCAACAGAGGAAACAGAAAGATGGAGACTAATTTTGTTTTTTCAGCCACTTTCCCCTGCTCCAATCTGTTCAGCCTCCACTTCACACACATTTTCATGAATTTTGTATTTATCTTTGTCTTTAGTATGTTGGGGAACACACACATACATATGAAGGCCAGCAAGATGGTTTATCAGATAAAGGAGCTTGTTACCAATCTTAATGATCTGAGTTTGATTGTCAAGATCCACATGATGAAATAATAAGAACTCCTAGAAGTTGTTCTCTGATCAGTTGAGTGATACACACACACACACACACACACACACACACGCACTTAAAAATGTATGTGATATGAAGGCAATGAGAATTATTAGCTAACTAGATTTAATAACATATTAAATAATACCCCAGGTTAATCTTAGGATGTAAGAATTCTTGAACTTTAGGGGAAGCTAACAATATTCTCATGTTAATAGGATAGAGAAGCAAAGCATGGTTATATAACGGGATATGAAATAAAATTCGGCATTTGATAAGCATTTTGTGGTAAAAAAAAAAACCAACTCAGAAAACTGACTGGAAAGCCATTTCCTTAAGGTAATAATATCTGCATACTAATATTTTATATGACAAAGAAATTTACTAGGTTTTATGGTCAACTAGAGAAAAGGTAAGAATGTTATCACTGTGGGTAATAAATGTATGAATATTCTGAGGTAAATAAATAAAGGATGAAAAGATAAATAGTAAGCAGTGAGAAAAGACTAATTTAATTGTTTTAAGATGACAATGAGGCTGTCGAGATGACTCCATGAGTAAAGGCCTTCGCTGCCACACCTGATCATGTGAGCTCAAACCCTAGGACCCACGTAGGGAGGAGAGAGCTCACTTGTGAAATGTCCTCCATGTATATTTCACAGAGTGCACACACACACACACACACACACACACACACACACACACACACACTTTCTACATTGACTAACTCAACAGCTTCTACAGAGAGAATTGAGAGGATGGTCCTGAACTATGGTCAAATCAGAGGGCTATGAAAAACAGTGAGGGCTGGAGAGATGCTCAGTGCTTAGGAGTCCTTACAGCTTTGCCAGTGGACCCTAGTTTAGTTTCTAGAACCCACACTGATGTCTCATAACCATTTGTAACTTCACCTTCAGGGAACCCAATGCCCTCTTCTGTCTTCCATAAGTACCTGTACCCATGTGCACCAGCCCCCATGCACAAATAATTAACAATAAAAATAAATCTAAAAAAAAAAAATCAGTGTCTCCTCTTTACCTCAGCAAATTTCACATTCACAAACAGTATTAATCAGATAACATTCTTAGAGAGAATGCAAACAGAACTCTATGCATCCGTAATTCTCTTTGGAGAGGAGACTCAGAGGAAGTTATCAAGGCCTGAATAAATGGAGTATTATATTGGATTTGGGATGGGATGACCTAACATAAAGATATCATTTCCCAAAATTCATATATAAATTCAATGCAATTGCAGTAAAAATTCCATAAGCAATTTTTTCTTTCTTTCTTTCTTTCTTTTTTTTTTTTTTAAGTTCTTTGGCAATGCCGTATACATACAGAATGCGTTTTAGTTACCTCAGTCTCTTTCACTCTTTATCTCTCCTCTGCAGAAATTCTTTTTACAAGTTTTCTGTTATGGTTTGTATATGCTTGGCCCAGGGAGTGGCACTATTAGAAGGTGTGGCCCCGTTGGAGTAGGTGTACCACTGTGGGTATGGGTTTTAAGACCCTTATCCTAGCTACTTGGAAGCCAGTATTCTGCTAGCAGCCTTCAGATGAATATGTAGAACTCTCAGATCCTTCTGCACCATGCCTGCCTGAATGATGCCATGTTCCTGCCTTGATGATAATGGACTGAACCTCTGAACCTATAAGCCAGCCCCAATTAAATGTTGTCCGTATAAGAACTGCCTTGGTCCTGGTGTCTGTCCACAGCAGTAAAACCCTCACTAAGACATTCATCCCCTTCAATTTTCTTTGTCCTTTTTGAATGTGTGTGACTCACTGAGTTTTATTATGGCTGTTCACATGAGCATAGGTTCCCATGAGTTTATTTACTGGATCCTGGGTTATATTTCAGTGGCTATTGAACTAATGAAAATGGCAACCTCTCCTCCAACAACTGTTAATTGCTAACAGTTTTTGGGAGAGGTGGGACCTCACAAATTCCACTCTATTCATGAAGTAATGTTAATGGGCCCAATCTTGTATATGCCTTGAACTGTAGGGAATTTATGAGTGTAATGGCCATCTCATGGATAGAAGTCTTTTTTTTTTTTTTTTTCAGCACATCTTCTGGTCCTCTGGCTCTGTTGTTTTTTTCTGCCCCTCTCCTCTTCAGTGTTCCTAGGAGGGATTTTTGAGTAACCCAATAAAAGTTCTAATGCTTCATAAAAGAATAAGTTCCCAAGTAGTTAGATCGATTTAAATAGAGAAAAGCAAAGCATGGGGGGCTGCTGTTAAATTATTAGGATGAAAAATAAAGTGTTATTAGTGCAGAGATTGACAGTCCATCAGTGAGACTAACAGAAACCCTTAGGACAGGCTTACATAGATAGATACTCCATTATGAGAAAGTGCAATATCACAGATCAGAAAGTACATGTGAGTAGGTAAAATGTGTTTACACGATGTGGACAAGGTATTTGGATATATACTCAGTCCATAAGTGAAGGTAAACTTCACCAAAGCTAAAGTCTATACGTGAGAGGCAAAACCTAGAGAAGGTGTGGGGCGATTTCAGTGACTTTGGAAACATCCTTAGAGCAGTTATTTTAGAGCCAAAGTTATATACATATGGTCATATAAATAATAAGGATTTTTGTTTGACAAACGGCAACACAGATCCTGTTAACAGACAGATAGAAGGCTGGGAAAAGACACCTGCATTGTCTGAAAACATCCTAGAATTAAACTAAGAAAATTCAAGGAAGGTCTGCAAGTGAACAAGAAGACATGAGAGCAGCAGAACAAGGAGATTCACAAAGCTGTGAATCGTGAATTACTGACTGGTGGGAGAAATCTGGGAAAATGTGTATGAGCAGATGCTCAGCCACATTAGTAATCTAAGAAATGCAAATCAAAATGAAAAAAAACACGATTACATTTTATGCTCATCAGATTGCTAAAAATCAAGAAGGAACATCATTCCAAATTCACCATGGAAGAGTGGGAACGTAGGAGACCCTCCCCCACACAGGTGATATCACAGAAAAATGATGCAATAGTTATGGGGTGTGGAATCACCAAAAAGTAGATCATAGGCTGGGGAGATGGCTCAGTTGAGCTACAGGTTCAGGGAGAGATCCTAAGTCAATAATGAAGATGGAGGGCCGGAAGATGGCTCAGTCGATAAAGCACTCCACATACAAGCAGGAAGACTGGAGAGAGGTCCCCAGAATCTAAGCTTGGAATCAGGAAGGCACAGCAGCATACTTGTAATTCTAGCCTCAGAAGGTAGAGATGAGAAATCCCTAGGTAAGCTGGTTTGGGAGACTGCCATGGTTGGTGAGCTTTGGTGGACAGTTCTGTTGAAGAGACTATCTCAATGAGTATGGTGGAAGCACCAAGGGGGATGATTCCCACCATCAGCTTCTGGCCTCTTCAAGCGCGCACGCACACGCGCACACACACACACACACACATGTTCCTCCCCGTACTTATCGCATATCCCCTTGGGAAAAAAATTATATATATATATATATATATATATATCTTTAGAAACAAAAAATTAACAAAAGTAAACTAAATATATTTCTATATGACCTAAAGATAGTGGTGTGATATTGAGTGCCCAGCCCAGAACAAAAATCTGAACAGAAGCAACATAGGAGTCAATGACAGCTTGAGGTCTAATGCTAACTTAGTGAAGTCATTCCAGACATAGGAAGGACACTCCTTCAGGGAAACATGTCCTGCTCTCTAGAAGATATACAAAGGCAGCATACTGAGAGGATCTGGTCTTTCGTAATTTCATACTTTCATAATTACCTCTAATGCATATTTCCATATTACAACCAGATTCTTAGCTATGTTAGCTCCTTATATTATGATGACATTATACTTCTAAAGACTATATATTTCTCTACAGGTCTTTAAAACATTTTTTACTTATATTAACTTTTTTTATATTCATGTATATGACTGTGTGTGTGTGAACTTCTTACACAATGATGTACATATAGAAACCAGAGGACAGCTTGTGGAGGCTGATTTTCTCACTCTACCATGTGACCCTGGGGATAAAACTCAGGTCATCCATTGTGGCTGTGAACACCTTTAACTGCTGAGCCATCTGTTCCCGCTCCTTTAGTGTTGCTGTAATAAAACACTCTGACCAAAAGCAGCTTAGGGGAAGAGAGGACTTATTTAGCTTACACTTTAAGGTCACTTTACAGTTCATCACTGAGGGAAATCAAGGCAGGAACTCAAGCATGAAATTGAAGGCGAGCCTGATTGCTATTTCACACAGAGTTATTTTCTACGAGGGATCTCACCCACAGCTAAGGAAGTACAGCAGAAACTCGAGGAATACCTCATGCTGGCTCACTCACAGGGTCATGATCAGCTAGCTTCTTTATATCACCCAGAACCACCTGTCAACATTGGTGTCACCCTAGTGGGCTAGACATCAATTAATAATCAGGTCAACTTACAATAGACAGACCCACAAAGCCAACAGATGTAGGTAATCTCTCAGTTGAGATTCTCTTCTCTGGTGACTCTTGGATGTGCCAATTGACAGTAATGTTAACTGGGACACCATCTTGCTGGCCATATTTATTTCGATTAATATATATATATATATATATATATATATATATATATATATATATATATATATATAAAATGTTATTTAAAATTACATGATTAATACTTTTGAAGTTGATGATAATTTCATTTACTTTTTGTCAGGCTATAATATTCTAATTAAGAAAATAATTTTCCTAAAGTGTTAGTTTAGTTATTAAACTTTGTTAAAAAAAATGCAGGGACTGGAGAGATGGCTCAGAGATTAAGAACATTGGCTGCTGAGTTCAATTCCCAGTTAACTACATAATGGCTCACAACCATCTGTAATGGGATGCAATGCTCTCTTCTGGTTTGTCTGAAGGGAGTGACAGTATACTCATGTACATTAAATAAATAAATCTTTAAAAATGCTAAAATGGAACAATATTCTCTACTCCACATATTTGTTTTGAAATGTGTAAGCATTTTAGCTTAGATGCAGTTAAAGATAGTATCTTATTTCCACTCAGATTTCCCATGAAAACCATTTTAAAAACAAAATTCCATCAATTATATTATCACAATCTTTGTGTAATGTTGCAAAATTTTATTCTTTTTCAACTAAAAAGGAAAGATGTACCAATAGTTCTTTGCATGGAGATGTGCCTGACTTAAATGTCATGATTCAAGATGAAATCTTGTTTACTAGGGAGCATTTGTCAGTCTTCTGTTGAGCCCTAATATTTTATCAGTAGGGAATATAATCCAGTGTCTTCTATCACAGCCCTTTCAAGAGAATTTCAAGTTACAAGAACCTTTTAAAAATGGAAGACTTTGGGATGTTTTATTTATTGAATGATTTGACTAATGATCTCCACTTGGTTCTTAATGAAAATGCAGAAAAATTCATAACTATAAATTTATCCTGTCCTAGGCTGTGAAGGCTCATTTACAGAGTAGCCTTTCCAAAGGGCGGACATTTTTGAAGGCTGATTGGTGTTAGATGACAAGGAGAGAAAAGTGTGTACTGAATCAGTGGAAGCTAGTTTGTATTTATTCATAGATATTTCACAGCTTAGTTTGTCTAGCAGAGCAATAAATTATAAAGCATTATGGTTAAGAGGAGAATATGAATTACTTATGCACCCCAATTTTTCTATGTTGCATTTTGTCCTTTTTAATTTTGTTCTATAGAACTCTTCAAGGGTGAATATGCTTTTCTCTATAACCAAACTGTGAAACCACTAGTGTGGTTTGAATGAAAAAATTTCCCCTATAGAATCATGTATTTGAAGACTTGATCTCCAGTTGGCTCTAGTATTTGAGAAGGTTGCAGAACCTTTAGGAGTTGGATTCCTGCTGAAGAAAGTATGTTACTAGGGGTGGGCATCAAATGGTTAGAGCTTTGCCCTACTTTCTGTTCTCTTTCTGCTCCTTTATAAGGGTGAAAATGTGGCCAGCAGCTTCCTGCTCCTGGGGCCATGCCAACCTTTGCCTGGTGCCATGGCTTTCCCTGCATGGAAAGGAACCCACTTAGAACCATAAGCATAATAAACCCTTTCTTCCTTAAGTCGCATGTGGTTGTGATATTTTATCACAGCAACAACAAAGTAACTAATATTTGAATCTTTTATTAGAGTCACAAAAAATTTCAGCTTCAAGCTTAAGCAAACACTTTAACTCAGTTTGTAATAGCTTCTGCAATAATGTTAGACATTACTCATTCAACAGAATGAACTTCTGAAGACTTTGCTTCTAAAATATGAATTGAATTAAAACAGGTTCATTATGCAATTAGTGACTGTTTTGCTAATATTTTATTTCTTCATATGTACATTAAAAACTTGAAAAAAATCAGAAAAATTAATTTAGAAGAGCAATTAACTGACCTAAATGAAAGCTCATGCTCCACAGAGTAATATGTAAATACATGTCTGCTTTTGCATATGTTAGTCTGCTTTTGCATATGTTAGTCTGCTTTTTCATATGTTAATCTTTCTTAGAATAAAACTTCTTTTAGGTAGCTGCTGCTGCTTTTTATAGATTTGAGTTTCTAATTATCTTCCAAATAGCTCTTTCTACTGCAAATTTAACTACTTATTGGGCCCATGAGCAGTCCAGTATAGGGTGAGCTCACTAGACCTCAGCTCTTCCTAAAGATTCAAGGAAGGTAACAGTTGATGAGGGAAGGAGTGACTTTCTTTCCAGTGGTATAGGGTCGGGTAAGATGCCCATATGGCTGTAAATAGCTCCGTACCCTTGCTCCTGCAAGCAACATTAATGATACTTAAAGGATCTTTTTAAAAAAATAGACTTGAAAACAGGAAGAGTCTGACATGGAAAGAAGAAAAAAGAGAGGGAAACAAAGTGAAAATGGAAGGTCAATATGATCAAAATATGTTACATATGTGTTAGAAAGTGCCATATTGAAACCAAATAATTATAATTTATATATAATATATAGTTATATATAAATATATTATATATTTATATATAATTATATATGTTTATAATTTATATATATTTAAGGTACATATAATTTGTATATGTGATATATATATTTATAATATTATATAATATTATTCTTAGGATATATACATATAATGTAAAAAAATCATTAAAATGTTACATCCATCCCTGAGAAAATATAAATTGTGAGTTGACTTATAAGACATAAAATATGAAAAGGAAAAAGAAAATAGAGACTCCAGTTGAAAAGATCACCATGTGCAAAGGTCTTGCTGTTTCTTACAATGTGCTATTCTGCAGTATTTACTTTTTTTGTTTTGTTTTGTTTTTCTTGTTACTTAGCTTTAGGCGATGTAATTAAATGTGTAAACTTGTTACTTTTGAAGTGACTTTTGCTAACCACAAAATTTGGCTAACCACAGATCCTGCTTACAAGTTGATAAAGAATATGTTATATAGCATCCCTGGGAATGGCATTCAAGAGAGGTTAATTATACTGTGTGAAAAGAAGCCAGGAAAAGAAACATAAAAGTAACTCAAAGAGGGAAGGAAGAAAGGAAGGAAGCAAAGAAGGAAGGAAGGGGGAAGGGAAGGAAGGAAGAAAGGAAGAATAATGGGAAGGGAGAAACAGAAACATAGAAGAAGGAAAGAACAAAGGAAAGAAAAAGGAAGGAAGAAAGAAAGAAAGAAAGAAAGAAAGAAAGAAAGAAAAAAGGAAGGAAGGACGGAAGGAAGGAAGAAGGAAGGGAGGGAGAGAGGAAGGAAGGAAGGAAGGAAGGAAGAAGGGAGGGAGAGAGGAAGGAAGGAAGGAAGGAAGAAGGGAGGGAGAGAGGAAGGAAGGAAGGAAGGAAGGAAGGAAGGAAGGAAGGAAGGAAGGAAGGAAGGAAGGAAAGAAGGGTTTGCTTTGGCTCACAGTTCAAGGGCACAGTCCATCATTGCAGGGAAGAGATGATGGCAGGATGTGGTGGCTGGTCACATCACATCCACAGTCAGGAAGCAGAGGTGGCTGCAGGTGCTCAGCTCACTTCTCCTTTTCACTCAGTCAGGCACTCTAGCCCATATGGTGCCTTCCACATTTGAAGGAGGGTTTTCTCTCAGCTACCCTGCTCTCCATAAACTCTCACAGGAATTCCCGGAGGTGATTCAAGAACCTGGGTGATCACAGTAACTGTCACGTGTGTTTTCCTTCCAGTATGTAGTTTCTGCTTCTGACAGAATCTGTTTTCCTTTCATGCCTAGGCTAGTGATCATATTAATTTCCTGAGCTCTGATTTTGGCACACCTCCTTAATGCAGCTCGGGTAATTCGTAGGAATGAACTCTATCTAGGTATGGGATTCTTTCACCTCCAGTTAGCCTGGGCATTCTTCCTTGTTTTAACTCATCCTGCCGTGTTGATTTGTTCACTCATTGAGCCTCAGCCAGAGCTCACAGTGCTGCAGCTCTCCTGGCTTGCTTTTTCTGCCCTAGGAGAAGTCTCCAAACACCCTTCCCTCTTTGCTCTTTCAGATTCTGGGCACGTGTATGCACATGGCCATTTTCAATTCCCAGCTTTGCACTTGTGGATAAATACGAGACATCTGGTACAACAAACACAAACATGAATCACACACAAAAAATAATGGTGATCAAATGCCATGGACCGGGCCTAGTCAGCCCCCTCAATCCGTGGGATCAGAGGTTCCGGCAGATGGGCATGGAGTCAGCAGAATTGGGGTGACAAACAGACATGACACAAGGGAGTGTGGATCTGAATGTAATGTGTCAAATTGTACATCAGACTTTTTATACAGAAGAAAATAGAGAAATTAGATGACACACCGGCAAGATACAAAGAGGTTACTAGAGGTTACTGGATTCTTACACAAAACAGGAATGCAAACATGGAAGAACTGGGATAAAATTCAATGTTAACAACTGGGATCAAAAACAACTCCACCTAAGGTTAGCTTAAACTTAGAAGCCAGGGGCAAGGGCTTCGTGACCTTGCCATAGTCCACCTCCCCCCGCCCCCAGGCCATTGTAAATACTTGTATATTGGTGTAACTCAATTAGCTATAGTTCTAAGTATCTACTCTGGTTCTTCCTCAGGTCACAAACTTCCTTCTTCCTAGATAATGGTGAATTCCTGTGTAGGGCAGTGACCTAGGTATATTTCTGGGCGATAGTGTGGAGGAACTAACAAGTAATGTAGTCTGCCATACCTGGCTGAAGAAGATTCTAAGTATATACTTTGCTAAGCTTGCCCTGAGATTTCTAACTCTTATGTAGTTCCTTGCCTGGGTAAGACTGGCTATAGTCCCTAGTAAACATTCTGCAGACCAGCCCTGAGCTACTCTGGCTCTGTTCTTTGTATTCCTAATTAGTTTCCCTGTCTCTAGATTCCTACTGAATACAAGGATATACTATGATGTTGGAACACTGGTGGAAGGCTTTGGCTAGGTCAGAATTCAATCTTTAAAAGCACTATAATAAAATCCTACTAAATGAGAGCACGTGGATCTATATACCAGACTAATGTGGGGATATATAGGTAGCGAGAATGTCTTCCCAGGAGAAGAGTTCCTTTTGAAACTCTGTGTCTCATGAGCACTTTCAAGTTTTTCAACTTGTCAAGCAACTTCACTGGGATGTGTGTAACAATCAAACAGCACAGGCAGACACTGGGTGTGATGATGATACAAGGCAGGAGGGAGGAATGGGAGAGGCAGGTTACATGGACTGTGGTAGGCACTGAGATTGGACATGATGTGCAGTCCAGAAAAATGCATCCTTGTGCTCTATAGCTGGGGTATCTTGAATATACTTACAAAATTATGTATATCCAAAGAAGGGTTGATTAAGTTGATAAGAAGGAATCTTGAAGTTTCACAAAAATGATTGCCTTATCCTCTTTTTGTGAGTGTACGTGTGTGAGTGTGCATGAATGGATATGTGTGCATATACATATGGAGATAGAGGTTAACTATAGACATCGTCTTAGTTTTCTACTGTGATAAGCATCATGACCAAAAGGAACTTGAATAAGAAAGAAAGAGTTGGGTATTTTTGTTTGTTTGTTTGTTTTAATATCTCCTCATCACCGCTCTTCATGAGGGGAAGTCAAGGGTAGGAATTCAAGGCAGGAACCTAAAGGTAGCCGCTGAAGCAGAGCTGTGGAGGCAGGGTTCTTACTGGCTTGCTTCTCATGGATTGATCGTTCTACTTTCTTATATGACCCAGGACCAACTGGCCAGGGCTGGCATCACCCATGGTCACTAGTGCCATTCCACATCAAATATTACTCAAGAAAATGCCCTATAGCTTGTTGACAGGCCAATGTAATAAAGGCATTTTCTCTGTCAAGGGTCCCTCTTTCCAGATGACTCTGTGACTAGTTTACAAAACACTTAGCAGTACAGGTGTCTTTTCTCAGGATGACATGAACTTTGCTTGTCCTTTTGAGACAAAGGTAAGTCATTTGCTTGTACTCTTCAAGTAGGGTCTGCTGTCTGGCCAGTGAGATTCAGTATTCTCCTCTCTATGTCTTTAGCACTGGGATTTCAGGAAGAGCACCATGTCTGCCTTGTTTTATGATGTGAGTTCTGGAGACTGAACTCAGCTTCTGATGCTTATGAGCCAATCACTTTACCAGCTGGTCCATCTCCCAAGTCTCACGACTCAGTCTTGAGGAAGCAAGAATCCCAAAATGGATGGAGAAAGGAAAGACTGTCCCATACAAAAAGAACAGTGTGTACTATCCTTTTGCTAAATAGCACAACAACTTGACCATCATCTATAATAATAATTGATAGGTCAAAAGCAGTAAGCTCTATGGCCTTGTGAAATTCTGCCCATGGGATGGAAACAACCACAGGAGAGCATGAGGAGACAGAAATCAATTGCTGTTAGGATGCAGCAAACCCTACTATTTGTGCTAGAACAAAATTTATGACAAAGATCTCAAGAAATTACATTGACCAAATTGAATTCCTTGCAATAGTAGATATTCAATAGGACACCTCTATTTTGGTTATTATACGCAGGTGGACAATCTTAATGTGATTATGGTAATCTGAGCTTACTGTAGCTCTTAACAGATTATTGTGATGCTGAATACAAGTAGGACTTTCCTCTGGATGTGCCAAGTGTGAAGGGCTTTTAAATCTCTGCTTTTGGGTGTGCCTTCACCTGCACACTCACCCCACTGCCACTGACTGCCTTGAGAGAGCTTTCATCAATGCAAGCCTGGTGCCTGGATAGTTACAATTGATAAGCAAATGTTCTGCAAGTAAGAGAGCATGAGTAGGGTGCCATTACTGTCCTTAAAGGCAAGACTCTCTATCTATCTATCTATCTATCTATCTATCTATCTATCTATCTATCTATCTATCTATCATCTATCTATCTCACTCTATCATCTATCTATCTATCTATCTATCTATCTATCTATCTATCTATCTATCTATCTATCTATCATCTATCTATCTCACTCTATCATCTATCTATCTATCTATCTATCTATCTATCTATCTATCTATCTATCTATCTATCTATCTATTTTTTAATCACAGAAAAGAAATGCTCCCTTTGTACCACATAATATTGGGCACAGAGTCCTTACAGCTCCCACTGGCCTCCTCCTGCTCTTGGCTCTGCAAGGGGTAGCCTGGACACCTGCTTGTAAGCGAAGCTTGCCTTGAGTTAAAGGGTTGTTTTGTGACACTATTACTGGGGAGATGGGAACAGACAGGGAACCTTGAGAGAGTAAAACAAGGACAAAATCCAGTATAGTGAAGCAATGAGTTTTATTGGGGTTTCTTATAGGAGTATGGATGCATAGTTGATTATTATTATTATTATTATTATTATTATTATTATTATTATTATATATTTTCTCTATTTACATTGCAAATGCCACCTCCTTTCCTGGTTTCCCCTTCAAAAACCCCCTATCCCATCACCCTCCCCCTGCTCACCAACCCACCCACTCCTGCTTCCCTGTCCTGGTATTCCCCTACATTGAAGCATCGAGCCTTCACAGGACCAAGGGTCTCTCCTCTCATTGATGTCAGACAAGGCCGTCCTCTGCTATATATGCAGCTGGAGCCATGGGTCCCTCCATGTGTACTCTTTGGTTGGTGTTTTAGTCCCTGGGAGCTCTAGGGGTACTGGTTGGTTCATATTGTTCCTCCTATGGGGCTGCAAACCCCTTCAGCTCCTTGGGTCTTTTTTTCTAGCTCTTCCATTGGACCCTGTGCTCAGTCCCATGGCTGGCTGAGAGCATCCACCTCTGTATTTGTCAGGCATTGCTGAGCCTCTCAGGAGACAGCTGTATCAGGCTCTTATTAGCAAACACTTGTTGGCATCCACAATAGTGTTTGGGTTTGGTGACTGTATATGGGGTAGATCCCCAGATGAGGCAGTCTCTAGATGGCCTTTCTGTTTGTCTCTGGATACAGAGTTTTTACATGAACAGAAATGACTCAAAGACAATATGGGTGACAGCTCACAAAAGCTGGAAGCCTGAATGTACTGTACCATTTGTGTGTGGTTCAACAAATTGGAGTCTGTCCTGTTTTGATAGCTCATTTGGTCTGAACATCTTTCATGCAACTGCTTATATATATCTGGGGAGGAGAGGACCTAGTCAATCTAGTCAGCTTTAGGGACTTCCGGAAGGTATTTTGAGTGCTATACTTTTTGTCTTAATGAGTTTCCAGTAGGATAGATTGTTTCCCTCTCCTTAGAACAATGTTGTCTTCCTTCCTGGAAACACTTTGTATCTCAATGAACTTCTCTCCAAGTTGGAGGTTCTAACCAGGGAGAACCTTCAACATGACAAGTGTGAAGGCTATAGCTACTTGGAACATAGACCTGACTGTCAAGTGTATCCAAAGTAGATCTGGATAAATGCAAGTGCCTTTAATCTTCCTAATACAGGTGTTGGTGCCTTTTTCTTTTCTCAGCAAACAGGATAACAGTGTCCTCTTGAATTTCAGAATTTCTGCCTGGCTTAAAGAACAGGTGAAATACTGGGAGGTCTCAGACCATTTTCTTGTTGTAGTAGATACAGTCAGCTGCTTCTCTGTTTGAAGGCTTAGGGTTAGGTTCCTTTATGACCAGCAGGGAGGACTATCCTCCCCACAGGGTACCGGTCCCATTTAAGTACAACGGTGCTCATGACTAGCCTTAAGAATTTATGGTATATACAAAGATGTGTAACATTGACACATTTAATGTGTTTGCAATTTTGAGCAGTCATTTCTTACATAACAATAAAATGAATTAATTTACTTTAAGATTAAATGTGTAGTTATGAATTTCTACCAGCACAATCATGTTTTAATTCCTTTTTATTATATTATTTTAATAGTATTCAAGATATTAATAACATTTAAAATTTATATATTATATGCACATATTATGAATGTATACTTATATAAGCAGTATACATGTAATATATATATATATATATATATATATATATATATATATATATATATATATCAAACACTCATGAACAGGGATGATATGCCTAAGTGTTGTAACAATTACTGATGTTCTAATAATTATTACACATCAAATTCTGTGATATAGCCATATATTAATTAAGTTATTACTAATTCTTGATCATTTTATGGGGTAGTTTTAATTTATATTTGTTTTACATGTGGATGAACTAAGATTTAAACAGGTTAAGCTGGTTCTTAATGAACAGCTCCACTTATTTGTTTGCCAGTATTGTATAGGAACCTGAACTTAAGTTTGATTCTCACCTTTACCATTAAGAAGCAAGACCCAGCTATACCAATGCTGGGAATATACCCAAAAGATGCTCCAACATTCCACAACGATGGGATGTTGCTCAACTATATTCCTAGGAGCTTTATTCATGATAACCAGAAACTGGAAACAACCTAGATGTCCCTCAACTGAAGAATGAATAAAGAAAATTTGGTAATCAACACAATGGAATACTGTTTAGCTATTAAAAGCAAAGACATCATGAATTTTGCAGCAAATGGATGGAACTTGAGAATATCATCATGAGTTAGGTAACCCAGACCCAAAAGGACATGCATGGTATACACTCACTTATAAGTGAATATTAGTCGTAAAATACAGGTACCATGTTTAGTCAACCAATAACTGGCCCAACTTGTGACTCATCCCATGAGGAAGCACTGGTCCATAACACTATCAATGAATAATATCCTGTTATGCTTGCAGATAGGAACAAGCTGTTCCTGAAAGTTTCCACTCAGCAGCTGACTTAGACAGATATACACAGACATAGCTAAATAACTGATGGAGCTTAGGGACTCTTATGGAAGAATAAAAGGAACGATTGCAGGCCCCAAATGGGATAGGAACAGAGTCTGAACATACTGAACCAGTAAACATACACAAGCTGGACCCCTACACATATGTGGTAGGTATGCAGCTTGGTCTTCATGTGGGTCCCGAGCAACTGGAATGGGGCCTATCCCGAAAGCTGTTGCCTGTATGTGGGATATGCTCTTCTAGCTAGGCTGTTTTGTCTGGCCTCAATGGGAGAGCAAGCATCTAGCTTTGCCGAAACTTGAAGTGCTATGGTTGATGGATACCTGGGGGGCATCCACTCAGAGGAGAAGGAAAGAGAGGGATGGGGGAAGTTGATGGGAGGGAGTGCCTGAGAGGCAGGCAGTGAGTGGGATGTAAAGTGAATAAGTAAAAAAGCAAAATTGAATTAAATTTAATAAGGAAGCAAGACTATGGCAAGACCCAAATGATAATTTATCTTCAAAATACTTTGTGATTGGAGACTCTGTCTTATTTTCATTCTGTGAAATTATGAGGTGCCAAAGCCATCATCACAGGCAATAGGAACAATTTGGTTTTCGTCTTTGCTATAGAATTTAAAGCATGGTCAATACATGTTTGGGTACCAGTGAAGCAAAGATTAAAGTCAGTCTTTGAAGCATTTTTTAAAACAGGTATTAGTGGAGTGTAAATGCTCAACAAGGCTCATTCTGATTGTTACTAGTTGCTTTAACTCCATACCTAATTTCATAGAAACATTTTTCTTCAAGTATATCATGACCTTTGGCCATATTTACCTCCTACAACCTCCCCTTTATCCTTCTTCTTAATCCAATTGTTTGCCTCCTAGTCTCATCTTGCTTCAATTTTTATTTCATATATAAGTTATTTTATATAAATGATATATGTGTACACAAACTCAAGGGTACTTAGATGAGAGCATGGCATTTTCTTTCCTAGTATGGGTTATTTGACTTGATAGAATGGTCTTCAGTTGCATATTTTTTTTCAACAAATAACATGGTTTTATTCTCCTTTATGGCTGAGTAAGATGCCACTGTGTATATATACCGCAGTTGTCTTAGCCCTTGATCTGATCTGTGGGTTAACAGGCTGATTCCATTGCTTAGCTATTATAAATGGTGCTGCAATAAACATGGCTGTGTAGGCATTTGCAGTGTGCTGACTTACTCTTTGGCAGTATGCTGTGAGGTGTCTTTAATGGTTTCGGACTCTCAAGTCTTAAATAAAAGGAAAACAGAAATTATAAAATAAGAGATGGTAGGAGAATTTATAGATTATAGGGGAGGAGTTAGAGGGACCAGAGGCTCCTAATCAGAGAATCTAATTAGAGGATGAAATAAGGTTCCTGTAAGGACTTCAAAATCAAATAAAAAGATAAGTAAATACTTGAAGCCTGCAGGGCCACTTTTAACTTTTTAGAGGTGTAGGAGAAGTGGTCCCAGATCCCTAGCTGTTATGAAAGGAAATGCAAATGAAGAGCAAGCAGGGATGCTCTGGAACAGACAAAGCCAGCAGTTCTGAAAGCATCTTTACTTGTTTAATTTGTAATACAAAGTGAAAAGAGCCATTTCTTTTAAAAGAGGACATTAGTGAAAATGAAATGTAAACCCAACCACTTATAACCAGCTGAAGAATTTACAACTAGAGGCCATATTTTTGGGGGGTAGAGTTAGGATAGGTTGACCTTTGGACCTATTTTCTTTTTAACAATATTGCAGGCATAAATATTTGGAAGTTCTACATAGAACTAATAAATTTCCATATAGTTGTATCCTTTTGACACTGAAAGGTATACCTTTATCCCAATCTGGAAGCTAAGTTTAGAGCTGGAAGCAGTCATCTCCTTTTCGTTTTGCTCCTGTAATAGGGCAGCACAAGAATTCCTGATTTTGGCCACCTCTCTGGTCAGGAACCTTTGCTTCCCATTCTGACCTTCTATAATACCCAGCAGGCACTTGTATTCATGGGTGTGGATAGACAGTTTCATCCATACAGTCCCTCCCCATCCAGGTTTTTCTTGGCTAATAATATCTCAGCAAGGCCAGTTCTCAGGATGCTCAGAGAAAATAGACTCAGAGAATTCTACAGCTGGGGCTGCCAGGACTGAAGTCTGGAATCAAGAAGCGATATTTGTTCCTTATCTCTGCAGACTCTGTTCTCTCAGGGAAGGAACACTGAAGAATAAAGGCAGATGTGTTCACAGAAAGCAATACTGTAGTTTTTAATTTATTTTTATTTATTTTTTTTATTCCATGGCTTGTGGGCTAAGAATGTGCACCTTTGGGGCTGGAGAGATGCTGAGTTGGTAAAGTGCTTGTCCCTCAAGTGTGCAGACCTGAATCTGATCCCTAGCACCAGTAAATAACAGGCACAGTGATATATACCTGTAATCCTGGCATTGGGAAGATAAACACTTGGCCTATCCAAGTCACAGAGTTTCTGGTTCAGTGTGAGACACTACCTCAAAAAATAAGGTGGAAAAGCAAATGCACCCATATACACATCCATACGAATGTACACATAAATAAGGGAGGAGATTGAGAAAGATACCTGATGTCAGCCGCTGTCTTCCACGCGCACCAGAACACATGTGCATGCTCCCTCCATATGCACACAAACATGTAAATGCACATGCAGCACACACACACACACACACACACACACACACACACACATACACACATACACACACACACACACACACACACACACACACACACACACACAGAGTTTTAGTATGTCCCTAGATAATTCTGATGTTCCTCCTCTACGATCTTGGGTATATATATATATATATATATATATATATATATATATATATATATATATATATATATTGTGTGTGTGTGTGTGTGTGTGTGTGTGTGTGTGTGTGTGTGTGTGTGTGTGTGTTTCATGTGTGTTGATCTGTGTGTGCTACAGTGTACATGTGCAGGTAAGGGGATGACCTCAGAAGTTGGTCTTACCTTCTACCTCATTATTCACCTCTGAGTACACTGGCCTGGCTGGACAGGGAATTCCTAGGGATTCTCCTGCTTCTGTAGCCCATCTGCATATCGGAATGCTGGGGTAAGAACACTGGTCTTTAACATCTGGCTTTTATCTGATTCTGGTGATTTGAACTTCGGTCTTCATACTGGCATGGCAAGAATGTTTACTCATTGATCAACCACACTAGCACTCTGGGAGCTTTGGGGTAACTATTGCTCTACGCATAGGGCCCGAAGAGGGTCCCTTGCTGCCGCAGTTTGCAGGTGAAGAGCATATGAAATGTGGAAGTCGCCTGGGGCAGGAATGACCTAGAGACAAGTGTGGCCATCACATGTGCCCGCAGTTGACTCCACACTTGTCCTGTGAAAATGAAGTCATGTTTCTTAAGTTCTGAACTTAAGAAAGGAGGTAACCATGACACTGGCTCATCTGCTCAGTGACTTAGTCCTAATGTATCTACATGGTGATATTTTTTTACATGGAACTACATCATTCCAGCCAAGAGGGTTAAATTCTAGACCCCAGAGTGAGAAATCTTCCTTTTATGTCACCTTTACATAGCAGCAACAATCATGAATCTAAAACTGGACATGTCACGGCTCTTATATCCTTGAACTCACAGTAGCAGTGGTTGTCTGCGGAAGGTAAGCCATCTGATGTTCCAATACAGATTGGAGAGGCGTTCTTCAGGCCTCATCCCTTACAGAAGTTGACAGCTGTCACAGGAGGGGGGGAGAGCTACTCTTCTTAGAGGATGTAGTCACTGTTAAGTTACATGTTCTAGTATATGGCACCACACCCATGCATATAGGAGAGGTAATAGTGGATGCAGTGGATTATTTTAGTGGTATGAAGTTAGGGGAAGGGTGTGTTGGGAAGATCTGCAGAGGATCTTGGAAGAGTTGGAGAGGGCAAATGAGGAGTAGATAGGCACATATTCATTGGATACATATGTGCAATTCTCAAAGAATAGAGTTTAGAAGCACACAATAAAACCGGTTAGAATCTACATGATATCCCCCACACAATTTTCTTGCCTTAGAGTTTCTCAGTTGCCTTTGCTATTCTGTCCCCATACCTTAGCTCCAGCTGGCCATGGTAAGCCTCCAAGCTGGGTACCTTTCATAATCAAACACTCAGTGGATTAGGTTGGCCAGTAATCCATATAGGACTCATCTGATGAGTAAAAAATAACATGTTTAGGAGCTTCCAGGAACTATCTGTTTACTCTGCTTCAGTGGCAAGAATTACATTAAGGCCAAACTTATCCAGGGGGATCGATACTAAATGGATTTATTTAGCACGCACAGGAGAAAACGGCAGCAGTGTGTGTTAACCTGATGACATTTGGTGCTGTTATTGAAAGTTCATTATTTAACTGATGCCTGTGCACAAGAAGGCTGAACTTTGAAATATTAGATGTTCCAACTGAAGCAGAGGTTGTAGCATGAATCTAAACATTTTTTTTTTTTATCATGCAGTGTATTTCTCCATGGATATTGTGCCTTAAGGTTTGGGCCATACAGATTTCTTCACTATTCTTTCTGTTGTTCCTGGGAGTCTTGGCCCATGATTCTAAATTCCTTGGAATGACTTTCACACACACACACACACACACACACACACACACACACACACACACACACACATTTATCTCTCTCTGGTGGGGTTTGACTTTGTGTTTATGTGCATGGTTTTGTATATGCTTTGGTGCACATGTCTGCATGTATGTGCATGTGGAGGCCCAGGTGGATGTCTGAGATCATCCTTAATCTCTCTTCCATCTTATTCATTGAGTCAGCATGTCCTCCAATTCAGAGCTTAATAATTTGGCTTGCCCCATTACCCAGATTCTTCTGGGATTTCCCAGTCACCAAAGAGGCTAGAATTATAGGCGGTTGCTATGTTTACCCCACTTTTTTTTTCTCTTTATTAGATATTTTCTTCATTTACATTTCAAATGTTATCCAGAAATTTCCCCTTACCCTCCCACATCCCCGCCCTGCTCCCCTACCCACCCCCTCCCACGTAATGGCCCTGGCATTCCCCTGTACTGGGGCATATAGAGTCTGTATGACCAAGGGGCCTCTCCTCCCAATGATGGCCAACCAGGCCATCTTCTTCCATATATGCAGCTAGAGACATGAGCGCAGGGGGAACTAGTTAGTTCATGTTATTCTTCCACCTATAGGGTTGAAGACCCCTTCATCTCCTTGGGTACTTTCTCTAGCTCCTTCCTTGGGAGTCCTGTGTTCCAACTAATAGCTGACTGTGAGCAACCACTTTCGTGTTTGCCCGGCACTGGTATAGCCTCCCATGAGACAGCTATATCAGGTCCCTTTCAGCATTATCTTGCTGGCATATGCTATAGTGTTTATTTTGGTGGCTGATTATGGGAAGGATCCCTGGCAGCCGCCGTCACTGGTTGGTCCATCCATTTGATTCAGCTTCACACATGATCTCTGTAACTCCTTCAGTGTGTGCTTTGTTCTTAATTCTAGGAAGGTTTACCCCACTTTTAAGTGCATTTCTGGAGACCCAGACTCTCATCCCCAGGCTCATGAGGCAAGAGACTTAAAAGCTGAGCTGTTTCTCCAGCTACTAAAATGACCTTTTATTCCAGTGTGCAGGAAGCTACATTTTCCATCTTTTAGGTCCTGTGCCAAAGTTGTTTCCTGCAACTAGACGGTGTGATTCTGATGCTGGCATTCAGAGCCAACAGGAAGCTCAATAAGTCATATTAGACCAAGGCGAGTAGCAGATCTGAGACTGAGCGTTAGCAGGAGAGGTGAAATTGCAGAGATTTTGGAAGTATTGAAGATCCAGGTAGCAGGATCTTGGAATAAGTCCAAGAGCTGAGAGAAAATCAACAGGAAAGAACCCAAGGCAGGCAGAACAAGGAGGAACTGTATCAAATGAGACCAATTGTGCTGTTTGCTGCACAGTACAAAGCTGCACTGGGCTGCTGGTTTGGGAAGGAAGCTGACTGATCCCCCTGGTTCTATCTGCAATAACAGTAGTACTCTTTACACCAAATATAATTTTTATATTCTGACTCAATTTGCTTTGGTATGCTTTTACAATTAAACAGACACAATTAAAGTATTTCAAAAACGGTTTATTGTAGCCACATAATTTGTTTGAATCAAATACAAAACAAGAACAAACAGAAGACCGCTCCTCTCCACCCCCACCCCCACTTGAATGGCACTTCCTATTCTGTGAGATAGGGCAAGGTTATTTTCATGGCTAATTGGAATGGGAATAGTTGTATTTTGGCAGGTGCTTAGAGTCCTTCTAATTCAGAGCAGCTCATGGCAACTATATTATTCTGTGGGGAAGTAGCTGAACACAAGCCCACTGTGTGGATGCTATTTCACTCACCAATTCAGAAACATTTGAATTGCTTCCAGTTTGTGCCTGTACACATTTGTGCACAGGCTTTGCAGTGAATGTGTGTGTGTGTGTGTGTGTGTGTGTGTGTGTGTGTGTGTGCATGTGGAAACCAGAGCATAGCCTCAACTGTCAATCCTCAGGTACATCCATCTTATTATGATTATTTGAGACAGTCTCTTGCTGCCCGGATCTCATTAAGCAGGCTTGGCTGATGGACCCATGGACCCCAGAGTTTGTGCAGTGGTCAGGATTGATTCCAAGGTTATCCTCACTCTGCAATATATGTCTTAATGACAGCAGGAGAGGTATGTTTGAACATGTTAGGATGTTTTGTCTGTAATCTGACATTCCACATCTCTTGGAAAGAATGTCTTTGTTAACTCCATTTTCTTCCCATTCCTTCTTAAACCCACTCTGAGCCATGTTCAGTCTCATTACCCCACCAACTATCTCTCTAAGTCTCTAGTGACTTCTACATTACTAAGTACAACAGATTTTATTTAATATTTCAGTAGAATTGAACATTCTCAATTTTAGAGTGCTCCCTTCCCTGGATGTAATGAGACACTAATCTTGGTTTTTCTCTTATTTACTCAGCCTTCCTTTGTCTCCTTTGAAGGATCAAAACCCTCTGCTTAGTTATTAAATATTGGAATCTTCAAGGCTCATTAGTCTTCTCTCTTATTCTGTCTTTCCCAGCAGTTCCTACGGCACCAGTAACTATCTCTGTGCAGATGGTGTATACACTTGTCTCATTGGTGTAGATTCTTCCTCTGAGCTTCAGGCTTTAATCCTCATCAGCTTCCAGGATGTCTCAATCTTAAACTCTGATTAGGAGTCATCATTGATATGTGATTTCATTATTTCTAGAAATTTCTGCCTATACTGATCTATTGTCTTCTCTGATCTCTTTTCCTTTACCCTTCACTCTCTAGTATCTCACCACTGATGTTACCTCTTAAATATTTCCTCCTGTATTCACGTTTCTCTTCTACCTCTTGTTGTCATGGGCTACCTCAACATTATCTTTTACCATGACTTTAATAATCACCTGCTACCTGGTTGCCCAGCAGACCATGGTAAGGCTTAGCTCAGGCTTCACTTTGCAACAGCCAACACTCTTTGTTAACTTCATTTTCTAGTTATGTTCTTTTATACAGAAACTTCCTCAGAGCTCTCTGATGTATTTGTCAAAGCTTCCTCCATGACATGAATATGTGCCTTCCTTCTGAATATGTGCTAATTCAGAACCGAACCTCCTCTCCTCTCCTCTCCTCTCCTCTCCTCTCCTCTCCTCTCCTCTCCTCTTGTCTCTCCTCCCTTCTTTTCCCTCTCCCCTTCCCTCCATTCTCTCTCTCTCTCTCTCTCTCTCTCTCTCTCTCTTTCCCCTGTCTCTGTCTCTTTTTTTATGTAGGTATGGTACATACCCATTTATGTCTATGAATGTTGATGTCAGAGTTCAACTTCAGATGTCATTCCTATTTCTTTGTTTGTCTGCCTTTCAGTTTATCAGTCAGTCTGTCTGCTATTTTTCTATCTATCTATCTATCTATCTATCTATCTATCTATCTATCTATCATCTATCTATCTATCTATCTATCTATCTATCTATCTATCTATCTATCATCTGTCTTTGAGACAGTGTTTCTTATTATATTGGCTGGCCAGTGAGCTCCAGAGAACTGCCAGTCTCTACATCCTCAATAATAAGATTATATATATATATATATATATATATATATATATATATATATATATGCACATAACTACTGTCAGCTCTTAGATGGGTCCTTGATACAGTCCAGAATCTCAAGTGTGTGGAAAGCACTCGCTGTCACAGTTGTCTCTCCCACTGGACTCTGCTCTGCCCTACCTGCCTTGCCCTTATCGTCCTTTTTTCTCCCTTCCTCACATTTTTCTCAGGTGTTTCCATGTACCCAGCTCTGAAGCCTTTGTCTTCCCTGCCTCCTCTCATTCCTAAATTCCTGGCCCATGCCCATACCTGCTTGTCATACCCATCTGACACAATCACTGACCACTAAGTCTTTCAAAGTAAAAATGTCACAGTCTTTCATTTTACTGTTTCCTAAAATGCCAATGTTCAATTGGTTAAGACTAATCCAGACGTCAGAAAAATTATTCACCCCCCCCCACAGTTTTGCAGCTTTTAAGGTGATCTGCCATATACTTGCAGATTTCACAAATTCTTTGTATATAATAATGCATATTTTATATCGATACAACACCATAATTAAGCAGTGCATTATTTTGATGATCCCTTGTAAGCTAATTAGCACTCAACCAGAAAATCACAACAGTTCTTTAAAGACCGGAAACATATAAGGAATTGTTAGATACTAAATGTCAATTTCTTTCTTTGTTAACACAACTCTTCTGTTGCTATGATAAAACACTCTTTAAAACTTAAGGAAAAAAGTGTTTATTCCTGGTCATGGTTCAGTGTATGGTCCATCATGGTAGGGGAAGTTAAAGTAGCAGAATTTTGAGACAGTTGGTCACTTTGCATCTAAAATCAAGAAACAGAGTAGCAAATGCGTGTTCAGCTTGTTATCTCCATTTAATACAGGCCAGCCAGAATCCCAGGGCAGGGGATGATGCCACCTATAATGGGCAAATGTTCCCACTTCAGGTCATCAAGGTAATTCCCCATAGAAATTCCTGGAATTCCCTCTCCCTGATGATGATCCCAGTCTCTGATACTTTGATAATTAAAGTTTATCCTCACAACTTCCAAAGGAGCAAAAGATTTGGAAGGATGCAGAGTAAAAAGGGAAGAGTAAACAGTGACCCACAGAATGGAGGGAATGTAAAAGGCTTAACAGTGCTCATTCCAGGCTGGAGAAAGGGCTCAGTGCTGCAGAACACTGACTGGCCGCTCTTGCTGATGGCCTGCATTGGCTTACAACCACCTGTAACTTCAGCTCCACCTAATTTGATGCCTTCTTCTGGACTTAGCAGGTCTTATACTCAAATGCATATACTATCCCTATAGATACAAAATTAAAAATAAAATCTTAAAAAAGAAGTCGTGCATGGTTAAGATTCAAGTTTCACTGTAGACTGTAGCTGTAACTAGATTAATGTTGGAGGGCATATGTTAGCAAGGAGACTTGCCAGAGGGCATATAAACTAGATTGAATTCATAAAAAGGGCCATCATGTCTGAGAAACTTACTGAGAGGAGTGAATGAGCATAAAGTGGAGTGTGCTGGGTAGGTAGAGAAATCTTTTCTGTAGGCTATATGACTGAATTCATCAATAGGTACATTCAAAGCCTGTTGAATTGGGGCGAGAGAGTTGGCTCATAGTTGAAAGTACTTGCTGCTCTTGAGGAGGGTTTGAGTTTTGTTCTTAGTAGCTTTGGCAACATAACAACCATTTGTACTTCCAGATACAGGGTGACTAACACCCTCTTCTGGCCTCTGTGGCCATCCTCTACCATTTGTATACACATGTGTAAATATAAACAAAATGAAATCTTTTTAAAATAACTGTTTAATCTAGATTTTAATAATGTCATGAGTTTCTTAGACTGCATTAGAAACCAGTTTATAGAGATTACTATTAAAGCCACACACTGATAGAGTTTTGCTTAACTATAAGTTTGAAATTAAACCTCAGAAGTCATCAATATCATTTGGGAAATACATTTATACAGATAATCATTTTATACACAGATATTACAAACATTAAAAATAGAACTGTTTTTGAGGTTATGTGTTTTTCTGCCTCTTAAACATAACAATAGTCATTTAATTTCAGTAGAGCAATATAATTTGTCACATTAAAAATTAACGTTAAGTTGAATTGTAATAATTCCACAGCTCCAAATATACTAAATTTAAATATGGTTTAGGTTTTGTTATTACATATGAGCTAGAAGCATGTGGAGTTCATACTTAATCTTATATTTTAAAATACTATTATAATAATAGAAGAAAAAGATTGGTGATCTCAGTAATGTATTTCATTACAAGTGCTTTATATATTACTGAGAATTTCACTAGAATCTAGTTTATTTAAAGCACAACATTAGCTTAGAGCTTGTTAAAGCTATAGACTTCTAGCATCTAGGTAGGCCTGCCAAATGAGCAACGTTGAAGTGGGAGCCCAGCAACCTGAGTTTTGATGAATTCTTGTTCACCCTGGTACATACTCAAGCTTAAAAAAAAAGTAATTTACATTCTAGCAGCACCAGTGTGTAGATTAAAGAGTAAACTGAGTACACGATGTTGGGAGAGAGATGTGCTGGGAGGGTCTGGGAAGATTTGGAAGGGAGGGGATAGGATCAAAGCACAATATAGCAGAAGGGCTGGAGGAAATGCTGGAGGCAGAAGGTGGGGAGGATGTCTGTAAAATTCTATCCTCTGTCTCATAGGGTTCTTGTACAAGTGAGCTCACTTACAGCTGTGGTTAACTACACAAGACATGCACAAGAACAAACCGGTTAAGTATTACAACAAGGAGCTGTGGGGCAGTCCCAAGGCCCATCCAAGTTAAGGAGCTGTTGGGGAGGGATAGTCAATTTTCTTCAATAGTGTGGCCACAGAGAGGTTTCCTATGCTTCAGTGGATTGCTGCATTCCAATGTGTGCATGGGCTTCATTCACTGGACTCAGTGGCTTAAAAAAATAAATAAAATTATAAAAGGATGTGAAGCTGTGGAGGAGATGTGCTTGGGGATTCCTGGTGAAGCTGGAAGTGTGTGTGTGTGGGGGGGCGATAGGTGGATGTGATAAAGACACTTTTTATTAAGTGTACTCATTAAAAGTCATGGTCATCCTCCCTTCCCTCTCCTCTCTCCCTCCCAATCATCTCAATTTTGCTGTCAGCGTAGGCACCCTCTATTGACTAAGGAATTAATTATGTCACTCAAAGCAATAGTCTTTCCTAGTTCCACCCATTTAGTTGCATTTTTTTTACAGCTGAATAATATTCCACCATGTATATTCACTACATTTTTAATTAACTATTTGTTGTTGAAGGACATTTCGGTTGCTTCCATTTCCTATTTATTGTAAATAGGACAGCTATGAATATTATTACTAAGCAATCATCTGTGAAATAGTTTGTCAAAAAAGAGGCTGTCACCTTCAGAAGGAGGAGAGAGCATGGAGCAGGTTGGAGGGAGAAAGAAGATAGGAGAAAGTGACATATTTCTATTTTAATTACAAATATTAAATATTAAAATATATTGACTTATAGTGGGTACCATAACTGTGTGGTAATATGTTTCTTCCCTCAATGAATGATATGAACTAGCTGAATAGAGTATTATTCATTGCTGAAAAATACTGACACATGCTTTTAATATTGGGAATGGATCCATCTTGGTAGAGGATTCTGTTTCCCAGCTTTGTGGTATCTGGTAGAAGGACCATGATGTTGGGAGTGATGTGGAGGAGAAATTGGGAGGGTCTTATGTTGGCTGAACACTATTAGCTGCAGTCAACTTCATGGAGTTGTAGTGGCAACGACTTGAATAGGTACTAGGGTCCACTAATGGTGTATCCATGGAGACAATGATGTCATCCCTGGACTTGTCGAGGGTTGATTCTGACTGTGGCCTTGACTGCTTACATTTTCTATTTTTCATCTATTTTGCATGCATAAGTTCCCAGGCACTTAGCAAAGTCTGTCACATTCTCTGGATCTATTTATATCCATTGATCCCTTGTTTCCTCTTTTTTGCAAAAGTTAGTCACTTACAGTTTGTCATGCTCATCACTAAGAAACTGGCTTCCTTTCTAGAGTCAGCTTCTCATCACCTTTTTCCATATGGACCTAATGACTTCACAACAATCCCAGACCGATAACCACCTCACAAACACGTCATCTCATTTTGAGCCAATCACTGTTTCCAACACATCACCTCATCCCCCACAATTTTATCTTTATTTATGATGTGTGTGTGTGGGGGGGTGTGTGTATGAAAGTATTCCATGTATAGTGTTGAGTAAAATCCTATTTGTGCTCTTCAAGTTTTAATAATTATTGCAAGCATCAATTTCTCATAGTCTATAATTAGATAGAAATTGGTGGCCTATTTATATTTAAAAAAAGACTGTTGAAATGAAACTACTCAGGTGTTTAGATTAATAATTGATCGAAAAAAACCTAGAATCTCCTTTAGTCAGTGAACTGGTAGGACCAACTCTGGTCTATCATTTGTAACTGATACTGACTGATACCCACTTGAGTATTTATATAACAGAGACTCTTTGATTGAATAAAAGATAATTTTTGAGCATTATGACTTGAAGACAAAGATTATTATAAATGGAAACAATGTATGGATAAATCCATGAAGTTAATTTGTATTATATACAGGCTAATTTCCAGATGTTGGTGGACCTGTCAGGATGCAGGTACCCTCTTTTATGTGTAGAGGTCATATAATTTTTGACTCTGTCAACAGACAGGCACAATAGACTAAGAGACTTCAATTCCCTCAGTCCCTCATTTATGACAGCTCCATAGATAAATCTACTCTCCTTGACACAAAAACAAAACAGAATGTTAATGACTGGCATGGCTCAAACTGCACTACCAAGATCGAAGCTAAAGTATAAAGAGAATTTTAAAAAGGCAGGCCAAACTCTAGATCTGTGAACTTTAGGCACTGCTGCACCCACCAACCCTGATTCTTACCACATGGGAAATTTATGACACAGAGACAGTCAGATGATGTATTTGTGATGGGTCAACATAGACTAAGCTACCAGGATGATTAGTTTTAATTGTCAATTTGTCATGATCTAGAATGACCTGGGAAGAGTCTCAAGGAAGGACTGTCTAGATCAGGTTGGCCTGTGGGCATGTCTGGGGGAGTGTCTTGATTCTGTCAATTGATTGGAAAATCCTGCTCATCCTGGGCAGAAACATTCCCTATGTTTGGTTCCTGGACTCTATAAGAGTTGGGGAGAAAGTGGAAATTGCAGACATTCATTCTCTTCCTGCTGTTGACTGGGGGTCAGTGTCACTATCCCCTAATGTTTCTGCCACTGTGACTTTTCTACTGTGTGCACTGAAAACTCGGAACGATGAGCCAAAACCATTTCTTCCCAGGTTGCTTGTTATCAGGCTATTTTACCAAAGCCACAGGACAGAAAACGAGGACATACGTTATTGGTGGTCTTAGGATTTGTCATCTGAACTTATCAATATTGAAGACAAAACATGACCGTTAATGGCAAGTTTTAAAATATTTCTTGTAGACAAAAGGACTTTGAGGTACATATAACATATACATCTACATATTTATCTCCTATTCATCTCTGAAAATTGTGTATGATTCCTGGTAACAGTGATACCCCTTGAGGGCAGCATAATGTGGCTTTTATGTATTAAGTACCTACTATATGTAAGTCATGTCATTATATCTATATCCATATCCGTATCCGTATCCGTATCCGTATCCGTATCCGTATCCGTATCCGTATCCGTATCCGTATCCGTATCCGTATCCGTATCCGTATCCGTATCCGTATCTATATCTATATCTATATCTATATCTATATCTATATCTATATCTATATCTATATCTATCTGCATATGTATCTATATAATTTATTTATTTATTTACCTATTTATTTATTTGTTTTTACATTCCATATTTTAACCCCACCCTCATCCACATCCCACACCTCCTCCCCACCCCACCCTGACTCCACATGGATGCCCCACCCCCACCCCACCTGATCTCTAAACTCCCTGGGGCCTCCAGTCTCTTGAGGGTTAGGTGCATCATATCTGAATGAACACAGACCAAGAAGTCCTCTACTGTCTGTGTGTTGGGGGCCTCATATCAGCTGGTGTATGCTGTCTGTTTGGTGGTCTAATGTTTGAGAGATATCAGGGGTCCAGATTAATGGAGATTGCTGGTCCTCCTACAGGATTGCCATTCTCCTCAGCATCTTTCAGCCTTCCCTAATTCAACAACAGGGGTCAGTTGCTTCTGTCCATTAGTTGGGTGCAAATATCTGCATCTGACTCTTTCAGCTTCTTGTTGGGTCTTTTGGAGGGAAGTCATGATAGGTCCCTTTCTGTGAGCGTTACATAGCCTCAGTTATAGTGTCAGGCCTTGGGACCTCCTCTTGAGCTGGATCCCACTTTGGGCCTGTAGCTGGACCTTCTTTTCCTCAGACTCCTCTCCATTTCCATCCCTGTAATTCGATGCCCCACCATGCCACAGGAGCACATGTTCCACCATGTTCATAGTGGCCTTATTTGTGATAGCCAGAAGCTGGAAACAACCTAGATGTCCCAAGACAGCAGAATGGATACAAAAAATATGGATCATTTACACAGCAGAATACTCAGCTATTAAGAATGATGAAATCTTGAGTTTTGCAGGCAAATGGATGGAACTAGAAAATATCATCCTGAGTGAGGTAACTCAGACCCAAAAGGACATGCATGGTATGTACTCACTAATAAGTGGATATTAGCCCCCCCCAAATAATACAGAATACCCAAGATACAGTCCACAGAACTTGAAAACAAGCTGAAGTCCCCAAGTGAGGATGCCTCAGTCCCATTTGTGAGAGAGAAGAAAGCAATCACAAGTGGGGAGGGAGGGAGGGATCTGGGAGGGAAAGTGCATTGGGGGAGGTAGGAATGAGGAAGGGGAGAGGGGAACCTGATCTGGTAGTGGGTGAGGGAAAAGGACTGAAGCTCTGAGGGCCAGCAGAAAGAATGGAATCAGACAATCTCAGAAAAAAGAAGGTTGGAGGGACCCTCCAGAATGCACCAGAGACCTGGGAAGTGAGAGATTCTCAAGATTCAAAGGGAGGGGTCTTAGATGAAATGTGCGTGCGACAGTAGGGAGAGGGAACTTATAGAGCCCACTTACAGCAGGAAAGCAGGACATCAAATGAGGGATGGGGTTGCTATCCCACAGTCACCTCTCTGGTCTATAATTGTTTCAGTCTGAAAACAAAAATTTTCTTAATTTATTGAGAATTAATAAAATACATGTGCACGGAATTTTGATCATATTAACTCCCACTTCTCTCCCCAGCTCCTCCCAGATCCACCTCTACCCCCTCCAACCAGTCTCAATGTTGTATCTTCCTTTGTTTTCATTTTTATAAGCCTCAGAATTCACTTTGTGTTGCTCACATACACCTTGGTGTGAAGCTATCCACTAGCATGGCCGACCTATCATTACCATATCCTTATAACTGACTCTTCTTCCCCGAGAAGCCATCACCTGCCCATAGCTCACTGGCCAGGAGTGGTGACCTCCTGCTCCCCATGTTGTGAGGTTGACCAAGTTGATCTTGTGTGAATGTTTTGTGTAGGCAGCTACAGTTGCTGTGAGATCATGGGTTTATCAGTCTTGTCATGTCCAGAGAGTCCGCTGCTTCACAGCAGTACCGTGTCTCTGACAATGTTTCTCCCACTCCTCCATGGTGCTCCCTGATTCTTGGGGAAGGGTATGGAATGTAGTTGTCCCATTTGTGGCTGAGTGCTCTTCTGTCAGCCGTGTCTCCCAGTGTTCTCCATATCATGGCTCCACAGTGGGGAACCCCAAAGGGTCACCCTGGTGGACGACAAACCCATGCTGGAAAACTCAGAGCAGATGCCCAGCTCCTTGCTCTTAGCTTTGGACCTTGCAGCAAGCCTCAGACACAGCATTGCTCAAGGCAGCCACTTCCTGTCAGACTGAAGTCAGCTGCAGCCCACATCCTCCCCCTCTTCACCCCTACACCTGGGTATGCTTCACCCCTACACCTGGGTATGCTTCACCCCTATACCTGGGTATGCATTATCAAGCTAGTGAGGCTAGGAAGAAAGCTCAGTTGGCAAAGTGTTTGCTGACTGGTGTGAGGACCTAAGTTCTATCCATAGAATATATAGAGGAAAAAAAGCAGGCATGGTGGTAGAGACAGGTGGAGCCCTGCAGCTCACCAAAAAGCCAGGCTAGCTACTTGATGAGTTTAAGGCCAGTGAGAGACAGTCTTCAAAAAGAAAGAAAGGAAAAAAGAGAAGAAAGAAAGAAGGCTTCTGAGGAATGAAACTTGAGGTTGTACACATACTCACTCTCACACACATTCTCTCTGTCTCTCTGTCTCTGTCTCTCCATATCTTGGTCTCTCTGTCTCTGTCTAAGTCTCTGTCTCTCTGTCTCTCTGTCTCTCTCTCACACACCATATGCAGTAATAATGACATGATGTAACTTCTCTAAAGTTCTGTGATTATATGATGTATCCTCCTCACTCTAAGTCTAGGCTTTGGAAAGATTATTTAAGAAGCAAGTATGAACCTGATGATTTTATCCTTATCCTAGGACACATTACATCTCCACTTAGAAAGTCAATAAGTTATTCATACCACTCACTGCCTGGGTTGGGCTGAAATTCTAGCCAGAGGGGTGTATAGCAGAGGGCCGAGGCTCAGTGAAGGGTAATTTGTCAACAGTAGAGTAGTACAGAGACCCTTCATCAGAGCCAACTGCTTCTGCTCTTGTTCTCAACAGACATAGAACTTGAAGAGATCATGCCAAAAGGCTGATGTTAGACCATAAGGAACTCAGTCACAAAATTATCTTTACCCCTTCTAGCAGTAAGCTTGGCTCTAGGATGAATACGTGGGCATGTGATGCATTGGTGCAGATGAACAAATATATGCATGAGAAGACTGAGAACAGGGAGGGCAATTCATACTTAGTGCTGGGTCAATACTGAAGAGAGGCAACAGGAGACTGAAGTATTTTAGTGTGGAGGATCCCTGCAGGCCACATTAATTAGAGAAAGCCTGAAGGAAGAAGCAGAGTTTGCTGAATCTTGGCAATAATCCTTGTGGCAGAAGAACGGCACCAAAGGTAATGTTAGAGGTCAATGCATGACTGCGCTACTTAGAGAGTGGGTTGAGGATCATGGATGGAGACAGCCATGAAGGTCTAGCGTCTAGGATGAGAGGTCTAGAGCCTGTTCTGGAGGAATGGATCTTTCAGAAGGACTGAGGAAAAAGATGACCAGAGGAGAGATAAACAAGGTGGACTCTTCATGACTGAGTAGACTGAGCTTACTGTGTCTAGGTCCCTGGCAGCTCTCTCCAGCACAAGTTTACTGCTTTGTAGTCGAGCTGTGAGCATCTTGAACTCATGGTGATTTGTTCTGCTTTTCTCCTTGATGCTTGGTGGTACAAAAGAGAAATATTTCACCACTTGTTTTGTTACCACGGTTACTATAACAACCTGATTTCTCTGATGTCTGTGTTTCCCAAACACTGTGTATAGATAACTAGGTACTCGCCTCTCCCCCAAAACAGAGTCTTATGTAGCTTGGGATGTTACTAAAGTTACTAAATATGACCTGGGCATTCATATCTTTCTGTCTCTACTTCCCATGGGCTAGGATTAGTATCTTACTACCATGCCAGTCTATATAATTATGGAGATTGAATCTAGGGTACAAAAGAGAAACATTTCACCACTTGTTTTGCTACCATGGTTACTATAACAACCTGATTTCTCTGATGTCTGTGTTTCCCAAACACTGTGTATAGATGACTAGGTACTCGCCTCTCCCCCAAAACAGAGTCTTATGTAGCTTGGGATGTTACTAAGACCTGGACATTCTTATCCTTCTGTCTCTACTTCCCACGGGCTAGGATTAGTATCTTGCTACTGTGCCGGTCTATATAATTATAGAGATTGAATCTAGGGTTTCATGCATGCCAGACAAGCACCCTATCAGCTGAGCTATGTACCTAGTCTCTATCACTGTTTTTCTTGCATGACACAGCTACTCCCAAAAAGCAGCAGGAGGCTACCACCCCTCACGGAACCCTCTTCTCATCTGGGGTCTGCTCCTTACTGTACACTTTGTGAAACAAGGCTTGGAGCTTCTAATCTTAGCTCTTAGACCTGTGACTGAATCCAGGTCTGAACTTAGTATCTGAACTAAACATTACTTGCACTCCTAATCACAGTGATTTCTAAGAACTTTTATTTTTGTTTTATTTTTTATTTTATTTAAATAAAAGCCTTCAAAGAATCCCACACAAATTGGATCCTGGCAGTTCTGCTGAGCTGTCTATCAAATGTGCTCAGAACTAGGTGTTTCAGAATCCATCATAGGTGGGAGGTGGAGAGAGAGAGGTGGGGGATGGAGAGGGAGAAGGAGAGGGAGAGGGAGAGGGGGAGGGAGAGGGAGAGGGGAAGGGGGAGGGGAGGGGAAGGGGAAGGGAGAGGGAGAGAGAGAAGAGGAGGAGAGGAGAGGAGAGGAGAGGAGAGGAGAGGAGAGGAGAGGAGAGGCAGGACTCAAAATGCTTTGTCTACCAGCAGGATGGGGTCTTAGCTGGGTTTGCTGTGGCACAAACAGGGCTTCCTTTTCTTTGCTTCTGGGCCAGTGATTTCTGGGAACAAAAGGCCTTCCTTGTCTCAGTTTGCAGCACCACAGAAGTGCCTAGATCCAACTATACCATGAGCACATTCCTCTAAACACAATCAAGTCAGCCCCATCCTTAGAGGGATTGGTCTGGCAACACCATCTTAACTGTTTAGCAAAGTAGTGTTTTAAATTAACTTCAGATTAGTAAATTCTGCTTGGATAATTGGGAAGAGAAATACCAAGAAGAAATAAGAGACATGGGGGAAAGTAAGTACAGGAGTGTACATGTGATTCTCTGACAAAGATTTTCCTGCCAACCAATAAGAGATAGCGAGATGGGTCAGTTGGTAAAGCATTTGATACAGCATAGGGGCCTGAGGTTTCCCCTCAAGATCCACCTATAAGAGGCTGGTGCAATGACATGGACTGTAATCCCAGTACAGAGGAGACAAAGACATGAAGGTCATTGTAGCTTGTTGGATAGCTAGTCTAGTCAAATGGGAAAGCTCCAAATTCAGTGAGAGACTCAGTCTCAAAAAGTAACTTGAAGAATGATTGAGGAAGATGCCTGATATCAACCTTTGATCTTTATATGCATGCACATACACAGGCATACACAACCTATTGACTTTGGCATCAAAATCAACACTTTCCCAGAGTCTGGTGTTGTTTGGTATATGATTCATAGGGTACTGTATTTTCTCCATTATCTACAAGCAACTTTCTTGATGCCCTAGAACACCATTTGCTCTGGTCTTTCACATGCAGGATCATAACTGTAGAATGACTAGAGTAGTAGTGTGTGTTTATATCAGGGGTGCCATTAGGTTTTATAGACCTCTTGCTGGGTTCCATTAAGCATCTACCACCAGGATGATGAGGTAGTTTATATTCAGTTGGAAGCCGGGTCTCAAAATTCCCTGAGTATTGATTTTACCAGGAAAATGTTCTGATTTATTTTTGAAGTTGGTTCTCAATTGTTTAAGATTCTTTGGGGGGACATAGGCATGATTAAGGACATAATAATCGGAGCCTTCACCTACCCCTGTACTGCTTAAGCATCCAGGCTTCTGCACACCATTGCTCAGAGACTCACATGGCCGCGTGATGGGACAAAGGTCACATATGAAAGGATAATTATTTCAGAAGCAATGAATTTCTTCAGTTCAGATGCCCTAAGTGTGGGTTGAGGCTGATCCTGCCTGGAGCAAGATGGAGGAACAAAGGGAAGAACAATTCCAAGTGAGGAAAAGATGGCTTTTGCAACAGGATACGAAAGTACAGAGGCAGAGAGAAGCTGTTTCCATTAGAGGGGATGAAGCTGCTGTGCGGAGATTTGGCTGCTGTGAACAAGTCTGTGACAAGGCACAGTAACATGAGCTCTGTGAGAGGTAGGAACAGCAAGACATCAGCAGCTTTGTGGAGAGACTATCTGGCTACATGACTAAGATACAGGCTTCGAGGAGAGAGAAAATCAAGTCCCACTCAACAGAGATAGAGTTGGCTTAGAAAGTGGGTCATGGGGCTGGGGAGATGGCTCAGCAGGCACAGGGCTTGCTGAGAACACAAAGATTGGCACCTGGTTCCCCAGTACCCACGTAAAGGGTCAGATGAGTATTTGTAATCCCAGCATTTGGCAGGGGAGGTGGAGATTGAGGATTGTTAACTTTATTTTTTTTTCAAACCTTCTATTTAATGATGGATCTTATATGCTTTAACCTCCCTTTTAGCCCACCACCCGCCAGAGGTAGTGGGAAAGAAAGGATATGAAGGAAAGTGGACCTGTTTAGAAAGGTTCTCTGGAGTAACTCTCATTTGTGACATCTGGAAATTGGCAGTTTAGTTCACAGGTCAGCAGCTCAATCTACTCATAAACACTTCACAGATATACCAGAAGTCTAGTTGGATAGAGTTTGAACCGCAGTGGTGGCACAACCTAGCAGAGATAGCCAGGCTTCAGCCTCAGCTCAAGTCATCAGTAGAGACAAGGAGGAACACCAGGAGAAGTTCTCAGCTGTGCCACAGACTTGAGATCCAAATATTACTCGAGACCCAAATGTTACACATCTAGCTGCACTAGCAGGCTTAACTCTGTCTCCATCACTCCAATGAGTTCTGTTTTTACCCTCCAAACATCACGTGTTCTCCATGTACCCTGCCTCAACACAGGTCTTGCCTCAGTACATGCATCCTATCAGCCTGGGTACACAGAGTCCCAACAAATTGAACTCAACTACACAATATAAAACAGACCAATACATACATGTTGTTAAAGAAAAACATCTTTTTCACATGTCTTTTCGTGAGTTTACTTTAACAAAACATCCTTCTGTGTCTACTTCAGTAAAATGTTCCTTCATGAGTCTGCCTTAGTCTTTCACCTGTGACCACTTAAAAACAAAACAAAACAACCAACACTCCTTCCTGTGTTTTCCCCAACAAAACACCATTCAACACAATTGACTTTTCAAAAAAAAACCCTTAAATTTCCACTTCAGAGGATCTCTGGGGGCAATCTGGCTAGCTAATCTAGGGGAGTCAGTGAGCTCTGGGATCAGTGAGCAACCCTGCCTCAATATAAATGTTGTAGAGTGGTCAAGGGAGACACCTAATGCCAAGCTCTGCCCTGAAAAACACATGTATACCCTCACACATACAAGCACACATGTGTGCATGCATTCATAACACATACAAACACATGTATACACACACATAACACACACACATACACACACACACACACACACACACACACACACACACACATATACCAATAAGTAGGTCAAGTCTAAGACAAAAGACTCAGGTAAAATCATACAAAATGTAGAAAGGGCTGGGAAGGTAGCCCAAACTCCTATGAATTCCTAGGAGCTGGAGAAGAATAACAGCATTCTGCAGGAGATGCAGATGCTGAGGTACTCATGACCAAGCTCAGAGGCAGGGCTGAGAAGCAAGTGCAGGTGTGTGAGAGGAAGGTTACAACTCTTGACAGCAGGCAGGTGCAAGAACCAAAATTAGGAGGCAGTAATTTGCCTGCAGATCTCAGGGGTATGTATTGACCTTTCGAAGCTGTAAAAACTGACATTGATCATGGGGACCTGGTGTACCAGGCATGTGGCCAGCCTGTTGCAACTCAGTCCATTGGAGGAGGCCTTGACACCCACAGTTATCCTTATATTCTCATGTAAGTCTCATAATGGGGCTTGGAAAATTAAAATTTTGTCTTCAGGTTAATCTAATAGAGCCAATTCTTTTAGCCAAAGATCTAGAGTCCTAATTCTGTTATATTACAAGCTAATATAGCATGACTATTGGTAGAGCCAAACAGATCCATTTTCAAAGTGTTGAGGACACAAACTAAATACACTAAAAAATACATAGTAAGTCTGCACACATGTATCTATGTACCCACATGCATATGCATATACTTACTGTCTTTTATGCATATACATACATACACACATACACTTTCACAACTATTTTTATGTATAGATTTTTTTATTGCTGTGATCAAATATCTGGCAAGAATCAGTTTGTGGAGGAAGAGAAGGTGGTGAAGGAGGAAGAGGAAGGAAAGGCTGCTGCTGCTGCTGCTGCTGAGGAGGAGGAGGAGGAGTTTATTTTGGCTCACAATTTGAGGTGAGGCAGGCAGCCACATTGCATCCAGAGTCAGAAAGCAGTAAGAGATGATTTCTGGTGCTCAGCTCATCTTCTCCTTTTTGTTAAGGCTAGGACCACAGTCCAAGGAATGCTGCCATCTACACCTTGGATGTAATTCTTGCCTCAAATAATGTACTAGAAACTCCCTCATAGTTGTGACTAGAGGTTTGTCTTCTAGGTGATTCTAGGTCCTGCCAAGTAACCCCACTTCCCAAGTCCTATCTATTATCAGTCTATTTGTCTATCTATACAACTATCTGTCTATCTATCTATCTATCTATCTATCTATCTATCTATCTAATTATCTATCTGGGTGATAAAATCTGTCTGGGATAGACTTGAAAAGACCTTGACTAGTACACTCTATCTATGCCTGCTCCTGTTTTCATCATAACCTTCATGAATGTATTTCTGTACTCATAGGTTACATTAGGTATACCATTAATTAATTAATATTGTTAATTAGGTACATTGGAGAGACAGAGTAATGATAGAGGAAAGCTTTGGTCTGTGAAAATTGGCTGGTTACATCCATTTCGAATACCACTCTATTCATGGTGTGAATGGACAATCACTAACTTTTCTGTGCTCTGACTCCCTTGCCTATAAAGTACTGTTGGTTGTATTCATGATATAAACACCAAGTAACTAAAATATGTCAGCTTTTAGCAGAGAGTACATTTTAAATTAGTATGGGTATGCCCACATGCACTTGTGTACGTAGAGGACCATAGGTTCATCTCTGGTGTCAATTCTGAGAAAATGCTGTCTATATTGTTTTTTGAGACAGGGTTTCTCCCTGATATGCAATGTGCTAATAGGCTAGGCTGGCTGGCCAGAAGCCCTAGGGATCTATCTCCCTGTCTCTACCTTCCAGTGCTAGGATTACAAGAACCTGCCACCCAGGTTGGCTTTTTAAATGTAGATTCTGGGTCTTAAACTTAGTTCCACCTGCTCTCAAGGCAAGCACTTTACTGACTTATCTTTGATTCCAACCTTGTTATATCTACATTAAATCCTTGGTCTTGGAAACATTTTATAGATTGAGTCCCTCTGTAGCCACTGCTTCTCTGCCTTGATCTGTCCAAACCGCTGCCAATGTCAGTGTGATGATTATCCCATGAACTGATTACCAAGCTTCCAGTTCACTAAGTAAAAACCAAAGATCATAGCCAGCAAGACAAACTACTCCCGGAATGTAAAACCAATTCTCATTATTTAACGAGTTGATTCTTAGAATTTTTTGGATGTGGGTTTAGGGGAAAGTAATAGAAGGTTTTAGGAAAAGAAAAACCCTGTCCCTTGACTGGTGTGTCTGATTTTTGTATTAACAACAGGACCATCTTACTTTAGGTAGATATAATACATTTGAGACACTTTCATCTCTTTCAAAGGGAAGCACGACAGGGGCAGGGAAACTGGGGAGGGGACAGTCTTACCTGTCTGATAGAAGCTGTACATAAGAGAAGTTGCAAAGGAACATTCTCTTGATGACCCACAGGAGAGCAAAGAGCAAGAATACCTGGTGTTCTGGAGGCCAAACTTTTAGCAAGGCAACTTCTAACAACATTTTGGATAATGGTTTTACTGAGAACCGCAGGTACATGAGTACAGGATGTTAAAAATAACACCAGGACCCTCACTGGGCACTATTGATCACTAATGAATCCAGGGCTCCTACTACCTAGCGACAAAGGTGGCCATCTTAGAGCATCTGTGTTTGCAAGAACAGAGTCATGAAATGAGCCAGCCATAGTTGGTGGGGGATTTTCTTGAAATGTCTTATTTTGATGAATAAAGGACATGGGCAAGTGTTTCTATCACACTGAGTTTTTTTTGTTGTTTGTTTGTTTTTGACAAGCCATGGGGTCAGCCTAAGTCACAGGCTCTATCTAAGTCACAATTTCTCTAGGATATTTGGCCATGGCTTCATTATACCCAAAGCTTTAATGATTTTGTGAGGTTTGTTGACCTTGTGCTTCAGAGATATGTCTGTCTCTGTTTCCCCCATTGCTGGGCATTACAGGTATACGTTGCCACACCCGAGACAGTGATACTTTACTATTTATGCTATCTTCCAGCTCCTTGTCCCACATGTGCACTTCTTTCTAATATTTGGATTCTTTTGGTTGTGGGTACTTTTACCCTCTGTGTCATCTTGCTGCTTTGTCCACTGATGCCTTCTTATTTAATTTACAATCTACATCTCTTCAACTCTATAATTTCTTCATATCCATATCTCTTTTATAATATAGTTCCTAGAAAAATCCAGTGTGGCTAAATCTAGCTCGTTAACTACGGTGACCCTGTATACAAGTGAATGAAGAAATTATCATCATCCCAATTTATCCACTGTTAAATAGTCTCTTCTAATGTCAATCTTGTCATTATTATGCTTATGAGTCTAACTACACTTCTCTGGTCAATTTCCTTTTCTGCCATTCAATATCTATTTTATGTCCCTCCACACTTCAATGTTCAAAGAGTGCTCTTTAGCGTCTTACACTCATCTAATTTCTTCATTAGTGCTTTCACCAAGAAAATATCTTTCAGCAAACTTCTTGTTCAATTAGAAAGGTCATATTCATCTCAATTCATTTATTACCGAGCAGCAAACAAACCATGTAGAGGGTGGTCAAGGTCAAGAATCTAAGTGATTAGATGTGCTGCTGTTCATGTCTTCTATGATCCTTCCCCGAGACCTTGGGTTTAGTTTAAAATTGTCTGTGTGGATTGAAGCATCAACACCGGGCACTGAGAGCACAGTGATCTTAGGAGATCACTCTCTTTAATATTTTTTATGCATATGTATGCATACATGTTGTGTTGTGTGTATGGATGCACACACATGTGTGTGGAGACCAGAGGTCAACATTAGATGTCTTTCTTGATTGCTCTGCCACCTTTTATGAGAAAGGGCCCCTTGATCCCAGAGGTTACCAATTTGGCTAGAAAAACTGGTCATAGAGTGTGAAGAATTTTCCTAGCTTTATCCCCCACACTGGGATTATAGGCATGTGACTACATGTCCAGATATTTGTATACTTGCTTGAGATCCAAGCTCAAGTTCGCATGATTAGGCACTCGACCAGCTAAGGCCATCCTTCATACTCTCACAAATCATGTCATTAGATCCTACCTTCTTTCCATCTCCTAAGTCTCTATCTCCACCTCATGTGCCCGAGCACAAGTCATGTCTTCCTTTCTTCTATCTTGGAATCCTTCCAAAATTATGATGTGGTAGTTTTCTGCTCTCTCTTCCTTGGACTCACTATGATCATACAGCTGCAAGATGAGGAAAAGTCATTTTTTTTGAAACACTCTTTTTTAAAAACCAAAAACCAACCCCCCCCCAAAATTTGTATTGGTTCTTTGTGAATTTCACATCATGCATCCTAATTCCACTCATCTTCCTTTCCCTTCATACATACCCACCACTATTGCAACTTCCCCACTAACAGAGGAAAAAAAAATATTGTAGAAGCTGTAGTGTGCTCCACAGTATAGACTCTTTTGTACACATATCTTTTCTCTTCTTCTTTTGTTTTATTAGATATTTTCTTTATTTACATTTCAAATGCTATCTTGAAAGTTCCCTATACCCTCCCCTGCCCTGCTCCCCTACCTGCCCACTCCCACTTCTTGGCCCTGGCATTCCCCTGTACTGGGGCATATAAAGTTTGTAAGACCAAGGGGCCTCTCTTCCCAATGATGGCCGACTAGGCCATCTTCTGCTACATATGCATCTAGAGACATGAGCTCTGGGGTTACTGGTTAGTTCATATTGTTGTTCCACCTATAGGGTTGCAGACCCATTCAGCTCTTAGGTACTTCCTCTAGCTCCTCCATTGGGGCACCTGTGTTCCATCCTATAGATGACTATGAGCATCCACTTCTGTATTTGCCAGACACTGGCATAGCCTCACTTGAGATAGTTATATCAGGGTCCTTTCAGTAAAATCTTGCTGGCATATTCAATAGTGTCTGGGTTTGATGGCTGATTATGGGATGGATCCCAGGGTGGGGTAGTCTCAGGATAGTCCATCCTTTTGTCTTAGCTCCAATCTTTATCTTTGTAACTCCTATCACGGGTGTTTTGTTCTCTATTCTAAGAAGGAATGAAGTGTCCTTACTTTGGTCTTTGTTCTTCTTGATTTTCTTGTGTTTTGTAAATTGTATCTTAGGTATTCTAATATCCACTTATCAGTGAGTGCATATCAAGTGACTTGTTTTGTGATTGGGTTATCTCACTAAGGATGATATCCTCCAGATACATTCATTTGCTAAAGAATTTCATAAATTCATTGTTTTTAATAGCTGAGTAGTACTCCATTGTGTAAGTGTACCAGATTTTCTATATTTATTCCTCTGTTGAAGGACATCTGGGTTCTTTCCACCTTCTGGCTATTATAAATAAGGCTGCTATGAACATAGTGGAACATGTGTTCTTATTACCAGTTGGAACAACTTCTGGGTGTATGCCCAGGAGAGATATTGCTGGATCTTCCGGTAGTACTATATCCAATTTTCTGAGGAACCTCCAGACTGACTTCCAGAGTGGTTGTACCAGCTTGCAATCCCATCAGCAAAGGAGGAGTGTTCCTCTTTCTCCACATCCTCGCCAGCATGTGCTGTCACCTGAATTTTTGATCTTAGCCATTCTGACTGGTATGAGGTGGAATCTCAGTGTTGTTTTGATTTGCATTTCCCTGATTATTAAGAATGTTGAACATTTTTTTCAGGTGCTTCTTTGCCATTCGGTATTCCTCAGTTGAGAATTCTTTGTTTAGCTCTGTACTCCATTTTTTAATGGGGTTATTTGAATTTCTGGAGCCCAGTTTCTTGAGCTCTTTGTGTATATTGAATATTAGTCCCCTATCTGATTTAGGATAGGTAAAGATCCTTTCCCAATCTGTTGGTAGCCTTTTTGTCTTCTTGACAGTGTCTTTTGCCTTACAGAAGCTTTGCAGTTTTATAAGGTCCCATTTGTCAATTCTTGATCTTACAGCACAAGCCATTGCTGATCTGTTAAGGAAATTTTCCCCTGTGCCCATATCTTCGAGGGTTTTCCCCACTTTCTCCTCTATAAATTTCAGTGTCTCTGGTTTTATGTGGAGGTCTTTGATCCACTTAGACTTGAGCTTTGTATAAGGAGATAAGAATGGATCAATTCCCATTCTTCTTCATGATAACTGCCAGTTGTGCCAGCATCATTTGTTGAAAATGCACTTTTTTACACTGGCTGTTTTTAACTCCTTTGTCAAAGATCAAGTGACCATAGGTGTGTGGATTCATTTCTGGGTCTTCAATTCTATTCCATTGATCTACCTGTCTGTTGCTGTACCAGTACCATGCAGTTTTTATCACAATTGCTCTGTAGTACAGCTTGAGTTCAGGTATAGTGATTCCCCCAGAGATTCTTTTATTGTTGAGAATAGTTTTTGCTATCCTATGCTTTTTATTGTTCCAGATGAATTTGCAAATTGTCCTTTCTAAATCATTGAAGAATTGAGTTGGAATTTTGATGGAGATTGCATTGAATCTATAGATTGCTTTCGGCAAGATAGACATTTTGACTATATTAATCCTGCCAATCCATGAGCATGGTAGATCTTTCCATCTTCTGAGATCTTCTTCTATTTCTTTCTTCAGAGACTTGAAGTTCTTATCATACAGATCTTTGACTTCCTTAGTTAAAGTCACACCAAGGTATTTTATATTGTTAGTGACTATTGTGAAGGGTGTTGTTCCCCTAATTTCTTTCTCAGCCTGTTTATCCTTTGTGTAGAGAAAGGGCATTGATTTGTTTGAGTTAATTTTATATCCAGCTACTGCACTGAAGGTGTTTATCACATTTAGGAGTTCTCTGGTGGAATTTTTGGGATCACTTATATATACTATAATATCATCTGCAAAGAGTGATATTTTGACTTCTTCTTTTCCAATTTGTATCCCCTTGATCCCCTTTTTTGACGAATTGCTCTGCCTAGGACTTCCAGTACTGTATTGAATAGGTAGGGAGAAAGTGGGCAGCCTTGTCTAGTCCCTAATTTTAGTGGTATTGCTTTGAGTTTCTGTCCATTTAATTTGATGTGGGCTACTGGTTTGCTGTAGATTCCTTTTATTATGTTATGTATGGGCCTTGAATTACTGATCTTTCCATGACTTTTATCATGAAGAGGTGTTGGATTTTGTCAAATGCTTTCTCAACATCTAAGGAAATGATCATGTGGTTTTTGTCTTTGAGTTTGTTTATATAGTGAATTATATTGATGGATTTCCGTATATTAAACCATCCCTGCATCCCTGGGATGAAGCCTACTTGGTCATGATGGATGATCATTTTGATTTGTTCTTGGAGTCAGTTTTGCAAGGATTTTATTGAGTATTTTTGCATCGATATTCATGAGAGAAATTGGTCTGAAGTTCTCTTTCTTTGTTGGATCTTTGTGTAGTTTAGGTATCATACTAATTGTGAGTTCATAGAAATGAACTGGGTAGAGTACCTTCTGTTTCTATTTTGTGGAATAGTTTGAGGAGAGTTGAAATTAGGTCTTTTTGAAGGTCTGATAGAACTCTTCACTAAACCCATCTGGTCCTGGGCTTTTTTTGGTTGGGAGACTGTTGATGACTGCTTCTATTTCTTTAGAGGAAATGGGTATGTTTAGATTGTTAATCTGAATCTGATTTAACTTTGGTACCTGGTATCTGTCTAGGAAGTTGTCCATTTCATCCAGGTTCTCCAGTTTTGTTGCATTGTACACATTTCTTTGTGTGGAAATGTTCTTTGCAATAACACTTTGGTCTGGCATGAGGTCTCTGGCTTCTTCTATCCCATTAATACTGAAACCTGAGTGGGACTCCTCTTGGAAATCCTGTTGTTGCCCTATATCATGGTGATCCTATAGTTTTGGATGTGTAGGACCAGTTCCTTCATATATTACAACACTTCATCAATGGGACAGATGTTGGCGTAGGCCAATTCTAGGGCCTGGATATGGGATTGAAAGGTATCTGTGCTTGTCAGCCTATTGACTTTCCCACTCTCATATCATTGGGGCCAGATCACCATAATCCTCACAAATGTGGCCAGCTCTACCTTGCTGCCCAGGTGAGGTGTAGGGTCCACTCTTTTGACTATTGCAGTTGGTAAGGGACATAGCCAGTTCTCCCATTCTCATTACCCCTGGGGCAAAATCTCCTGCCTGCTGTAGATGGCAAGGGATGAGGTAGGGCAGAAGGGCATCTCTCTCTCATCTGCCCCACTTCCCAGCAGACATGAGGCAGGGCTTTACCTCTCATAATCCTGTCCTTGGGGTTGGCTCACTTGCCCACAACTAGGGCTGGTTCTAATGTTCTGCCCAGGGGAGGGGCAGGGACAGCTCTCCTGCCTGATGCCCTTGAGGCCAGCTCTTCTGCCTGCTGTAGGTAGCAAGGGCTAATAAGGGTGGGAAGTTCTATCTTGCCCATGTCACCACATGGCAAACAAGTTGCCACTCTTAATGCTTCTTTAACTATTAATTTTCCTGACTTATATATTTCATATACCCCATCTCTTAAGAATTAATACATTTACTCAACAGTGCTTAGAAAGAGTAAAGGGGAAAATGGGATAAGGCTGGCTAATGGGGATTTTTTTTTTTACCACAATTAAGCTTTATTTATCCTCAGGGACTAGAGAAAGGCAAGCTCACAGGTGCCTCTCATTGATAAGCAGTCATCTTGAGCTTCAGCCATTCTCACTCAATCAGTTTCAGCTCATCCAGCCTCATCTCTCCCTCTGCTGCTACCCTTCTTTCCTGCCCACAGCTTTAGGTAACTGTAGCACCTGGCACCATAGGTCATGTCAAAGACCAGGGTGGAGTATCAGCTGAGCTGTACAACACAACGTGAGCAGAAAGAGACCTGCACCAGAGGCACCGTCTTGTCTGTGGCCTTTGTACTGGAAGCACAGCTCAGGACCAAATTTTAAGTAGATGCAAAAAGTTATTGCATGCCATTTTACAGTAGGGTGGCTGTCGACAATGACAATATATTGTTTGTTTTAAAAAAGTTAAAGGGAGGATTTGGGGTCCTCCCCCTATAAAAAAAGGATAAGGCTTTAGAGGAAATTAATATCTTTTGTGCATACTGTTTTGTTTGTTTGTGTACATATGCGTGTGTGCAAAGGACAGATGCTGATGTTTTCTATCTTCAGTTGCTCTTCACCTGAATTTTTTTGCGACTGTCTCTCTCCCTGTACCTGGAGCTTACCAATCTTGCGAAACTGGCTGCCCAGGATGCTCCAACGACCCTTGAGTCTCAGCCTTCTTGGTGCTGTGATTATAGATTTGTTCTGTTGCACCTGTCATTTTTGCAAGAGTACTGGGGGGGGTGGTTAAATGTAAATTTTCATGTTTCCAATGCAAGGTCTTTACCAACTGAGCCATTTTCTCAGCCCACATGTTTACCCTGGATTGAATATTACTCCGTGTGTATTGAAACCTCACATGGTAACTCATAAACACGAAGACTATTTTGTGCCAGTTACAGAAGACCTCACTACTCAGATAACACCTCACCAGGTGAGTCTCTGCAGTGGTTTCAATATGCTCGGCCCAGGGAGTGGCACTATTTGGAGGTGCAACTTTGTTGGAGGAAGTGTTCTGCTGTGCACATAAGCTTTAAGACTCCTGTCCTAGCTGCCTGGCAGTCATTCTTCTCCTAGCTGCCTTCAGAATAAGAGATGGAACTCTTAGCCCCGCCTAGAACCATGTCTACTTGAACACTGCCAGGCTCCCACCTTAATCATAATGGAGTGAACATCTGAACCTGTAAGCCAGCCCTAATTAAATGTTGTCCTTTAAAGTAGTTGATTTGGTTCATATCGATGAAACTCTAATCCAATGGCAATTTACACAGATGGATATGACGCTTTCTATTTCTTTACCCTGCCTACTGATTTTCTTAGTATATATTTTTATATTTTTTAAGGTTTTCTCTTCCATAAAGATGTAAGATAATGACTATGAGAAGGAGTGAATTACTCGCAGAATATCTTGTATAGAAGCTATAATCCAGATACTTGGAAAAATAGTCACAAAATAAATGTACATGTGCTTAACAGTCTGCTTAGTCTGGTTGACTTTTAATCAAAATTCACTGGCAGCAATTCCCTTTCTTTATTCTTCACATGAATTTCTGATGTATGAAGATATGAACATGTCCATTTGGGAGGTATTCTGAAGTGTATTTTAAGGCAAAAGGACCTGCCCAGGACCACATAGCTCACAGGCAGAGGAATATGTGTCATTGTGCTATACAAGACATTAGCTCACAAGAGTTTAAGAAATACGAATGTGGGACAGGGTGCTAGGAGATAGCATAGATGGTAAAGTGTCACTGCCAGGTGTGGTGACATACACCTAAACCCCAGCAATGGAACACAAAAACAGGCTGGTTTTTTTTTCCAATTTTTATTAGATATTTTCTTCATTTACATTTCAAAAGCTATCCCGAAAGTTCCCTATACCCTCCCCCATCCCCCGCCCTGCTCCCCTACCTACCCACTCCCACATCTTGGCCTTGGCATTCCCCTGTAATGGGGCATATAAAGTTTGCATGACCAAGGGGCCTCTCTTCCCAATGATGGCCAACTAGGCCATCTTCTGCTACATATGCAGCTAGAGACACGAGCTCTGGGGATGCTGGTTAGTTTATATTGTTCTTCAACCTATAGGGTTGGAGACCCCTTCAGCTCCTTGGGTACTTTCTCTAGCTCCTCCCTTGGGAACCAGTGTTTCATCTAATAGCTGACTGTGAGCATCAACTTCTGTGTTTGCCAGGAACTGGCATAGCCTCACACAAGACAGCTATATCAGGGCCCTTTCAGCAATATCTTGCTGGCATATGCAATAGTGTCTGTGTTTGGTGGCTGATTATGGGATGGATCCCCGGCTGCAGCAGTCACTCGTTGGACCATCCTTTTGTCTCAGCCCCACACGTGATCTCTGTAACTCCTTCAATGTGTGCTTTGTTCATAATTCTAAGAAGGGACAAAGTGTCCACACTTTGGTCTTCATTCTTCTTGAGTTTCATGTGTTTTGCAAATCTTGGGTAATCTAAGTTTCTGGGCTAGTATCCACTTATCAGTGAGTACATGTTATGTGAGTTCTTTTGTCATTGGGTTACCTCACTCAGGATGATACCCTCCAGACCCATCCATTTGCCTAGGAATTTCATAAATTCATTGCAAAAACAGGCTGTTAATGGTACTGTTGTTGGTGATTGGCCGGGTGTTGTATGTGGCTCAGGGAATGAGTATCTACATACAGACCTTCAGTTAGAGAAGGAAGACATTTAGCAAGCACTTGGAGCCAACCATTGATTACAAAAAGGGAAAGCACAGAAACTTTGAAATGTAATTCTTTGTTAATTTTAGACTGGATACCTAGTTTCACATCTGCATTCAGTTCTCATATTCGTTGCTAAGGGTCAGACATCAGTAGGGAATGCATTTTAGCAAGCAGCCCCAGGTAACCCTGTACACAAAATGTTCCAAAATGTTGGTTCACATGAAAAGAACTATTTCTCCCAACTGAATTTATTATGTTCAATAGACAAGATTCTCTAAATAAAGTGTCTGATTATAATTCCCATTTAGAGACAGGAACAAAAAGAAGTAGTATTACAGAATTTTAAACAATCATACAAATGTTAAGACACTAAGGAACAACATGGTCTCTGCTTAGCCTTTCTATCCTACCGGGAGGACTGAATGTACAAACATTTTACCCTTCATTTTGCCTCTATTTGTGGAAAAATGCTGTATGCAATCTGATGCCATGTCTGTTACCTTTATCTTTGTTATAATAAAATACTCTGACAAGAGTAACTTAAGAGAAGAGGGGTTTGCTTTGCTTCACAGTTGAAGGTATTGGGGAAACATCAGCAGCCTGAGGCAGCCAGCTACATTGTATCTGTACTTGAGAATCAGAATGATGGTAACTGGTGTTCATCCTCCTTTTCCTTTGTTAGGAACCTTTGTTAGTCCTTCAGTTAGGATTCGAGCCCATGGAATGGTACTGCCCACATTCAGGGTGGGTCTTTCTACCCCAGTTCATCCTATCAAGGTAACCTTGATAGGCATGCTGAGAGGCCAGTTTCCTAGGTTATTCTAGATCTCATCAAGCTAACAATTAAGGCTAACCACCTCAGATTGTGCCTCTTAGCCACATTTAATCAGGGTCCGCAGAATAGTTTCTATCAGAGTATCTTCTTAACTATGCAGTACGAATGGTGAACTGTTTTCAACCATACTGAATGAAGGATTTGAAATTTGACACAAAACAACAGCAACTGGCAGTGGTTCTGACACTGGCAGCAGACTCCTGCCTGTACCCGAGATTTCCACTGAACCCAGTGAACCGTAGGCAGTGTCCCTTTCCACACTCCCAATAGGATTTGGACAGAGACAAACTCTCATCTGTCATGGCCAAGTCACAGAAAGTGACACTTGAGGGCTGGAAGAGTTAACAACCATGAACTTCTGAGAGCTGTCTTCTCACAGAACTTGTCACGGTGCTAATATTTGGAAACAAGCTGTCCTTCCCTAGTACACAGCCTCTTATAGCTCCCAGTAGACAATGATGAAAACCACATTTCAAACATCTGTCGTTCTTACAGTGTCATGAATATTGGCATCTCTTTTTTTCTCTTTAGCATTCACTTTGCCACTGATTAATGGATAGAAAGCAGTTAACACTATAGAGCAAGTGTAGTGACCATCCTTAATGCTAGACAATTTAATCTAGAAAATTCCTTGCCACTGAAGTAGTTTTAATGAGTTTTAGTCTCTTACCATTGCAATGAATGCGTAATTAGCACAGGTTTTAAATTTTATGACAAAAATGTAGCACTTACTAATCACAAATATAAACTTACAAGTATAAAAGTATTTTCCCAGAGGCAGGCGGATTTCTGAGTTCAAGGCCAGCCTGGTCTACAGAGTGAGTTCCAGGATAGCTGGGGCTTTACAGAGAAACCCTGTCTCAAAAAAACAAAACAAAACAACAACAACAACAAAAAAAGAAAAAGCATTTTCCCTGCTTTATGCATATCTGTCCATTCATCTTATTTTTATGTTTTTTAAAAACTTATATATATATATATATGTGTGTGTGTGTGTGTGTGTTCATGCTCATAGGCTTAAGGAGGCCAGAAGAGGCTGTCTGATTCCCTAGAGCTGGACTTATTTTAAGAGACAATAAGAAATTTCCAAACTAGTGCTGATCCAAGAAGTCTCAGTTTTAGTCCTGTAACAGAAGGTAAAAATATCACTGGAAGCTTTCTTTTTCTTTTTTTTGGATTAGGAAAAAAGGCAACAAGACTATTGGTTGCTCTGTAAGTATGCATGCAAAATATTTAATATTCTTAGTGCATTGTTTGGACATGGGTACTTCTAGATTAATGAATCATTTGAGATGGATTTGTCTATCTTGAAGGACTATCCTTCCTTACCTGGAAATGTACATTTTAGGGAAAGATCTCAAGGCCAGGAGAGATGGATATGTAAAAACCTCTTGGGGATTTTCTGACCTCAATCATGTTTTTCTAAGTTTCATCTGGCCAGCTCTTTTTCCTATGCAGGTTAGGGAACAGAGGCCCAGAAAGAGGCTGTGGCTTCTGAAGTCCTTCATGTGTTTTGACCCTTGTTCTCTATTATGCCTTAGCAAAAACTTATGCAAAGGTTTATTGCATTGCTTATAATTAAGCTTGACAGCATTTTAGGAGAAAGTTTATATTGATTAGAAAGTGGTAAAACATTTTTATTTTTAATTAATTGTGTGGATAAGTGCATGAGTGCAGGTGCTCACTGAGGCCAGAAGATCTCAGGTGTGTAGTACTCCACATGGCTTTTTACGTGGTGCTAGGAGACAGGACTCTAGTCATCACACTTTCTCTTTACCCTCTGAGCCATCTCTGCAGCCCCAACTACAGATTTTAAAGCATAATACAGACCTTACCATTTCCTGTTACAGATGTAAATGTGGCTGGCAGCGTTCTGCTTCTTATCCATTCATGGCCATAGACAAACAGTAGTCAAAAGAAGCTGGCGTCCCTGTTTCTTCCCTCTGTTGCTCACCCTGAGCATTTTAGAGTTTCAGGTCTGATGAACTCAGAGACAATGTTATCTGTCTATGGTAATGTTGGGATATGAGGAGAATCCAGTATTTGGATACCTACCATTTTTCTTGAATTAATTTTCTGTGATTCTTCTCCCATACCCTACACATTCTCTGGCCTTCAGAAAATGTGTTTAGTGACCTAGGGGAATGGTGGTGAGTGTTGGCTGATAAATGGCTTAGAAACATTCTAAACCATGTCAGCTTGACTCTCTCATTTCTCAGTTCTCCTCTCATTCTAGGTTCACTGTTGCCAAAAGCATAGATACATATGTTTTAACTTAACACTAGCTGCTCATAGGAATCATACTGGCTCTGCAATAGAATGGCCCTTGTTGGCGAAATGCACACATGAATTCTGTTTCTGTTTCATAGAGTCTGGTTTTCTACTTAATTGCCTATATTCATAACATGTTATCTGTAGCACAGACTTTGTTTAGTATTCTAAGCGATTTAGCAGAAAATTTATTCTTCTCCTGTTACATCATTTAAATGTCATTTTATGTCTATGTATTCATAATTGCTTTTAAAACTGAGAATTCATCTCCTTGCTCTAAAAATTTAGTCAGTACTTACTACATTTAGGGATGGTACTCAACTAAAGTTCTTATTTCCTTATGTGTATACCAGAACCACTCGTGCCCCTGTTAAATGTCCCTGGAATGGTGGTGCTCAAAATAATGCTTCTTCTATCGTTTTCTGTAGTTTCACACACTGCCTCATTTGGGAGTTTCTGAGTATGTGTGCCTCACATCTCAGATTCACAAGATTTGATTCTTCATCCCCATTCTGTTGATTGTGGAGGTGATTTAGTCATGGTGGTGGCGGTTTGCTCAAGGATGGAATTCAGGCCTTTTAAAAAGAGGCACAAGATATCCATCACCACTTCCAACCAGTAAGGATTCAGAAAGGAGTGCCATGGGCCAGAGAGGAGATTTGTACTAAGCATCAAGGGTACCTTGATTTTGAACTTTAAATCCTTTAGAACCGTGAGAACTGAGTTTCTGCTGCTGGCAAGCTCAGACTGTGGTTAATAAGCGTTTCTTCTGCATACTACAGAGACTAGGATCACCTATGATGGCTCCTGTCTTATCTATATTTACATGAATTTTGTTTTGTTTTGGGTTTTGAGACAGGTTTTGATACTCATCCCTGACTGTCCTCAAACTCACTAGCCTTCTGCCTGCATTAGCCTTCTATTGCTAGGATTTTAGAAGTCCAGCTTTAAGTTCCAATGTAGTTATTTATGTTCTGAAAAGAGGCATGAATAGGTACATTGACGAGATATTTTATTTACTTTATAATATTTGCTTACTTTATCTGTTTAGGTACTTTTATGTGTGTATATGTGTGTGCGCATGCTTGTGTGTGTGTGTGCGCGCATGCATGAGCGCACGTGTGTGCATGCAGGATCCCCACATGTATGAAATTGATTTCAGACATCAAAACAGGGCATCAGATCTCCTGGGACTGAAGTTATATATGAGTCACCTATTAAGAGAAGTGGGAATTAAGCCCAGGTGCTCTTGAAAACACAGAAAGTGCTATTAATCACTGGGGCCATCTCTCCAGCCCCTGGAGAGAAACGAGTAAAATAAATAAATAAATAAATAAATATCAACAAGACAACAGCAACAAAACTTCAGGCTTATAGTATTTTTAATTTAAAGATTGTGTGCTAAAACCTTAAATGTTATATAATTTAAGATGAATTACAGAGCTTAAATTAATCACTCTCAATTCTTTATGCTATTTTAGGAAAGGTATAAAATTCCATACTTTATGGAATTTTTTTACTTAAAAAAAATCCTTAGCATTCAAACCCATGGTTTAAAATCTCAACCAGACCTTTAGTTGGCTTTGAAAACTCAAGCAATTACTCACTTTTTAGAATTTATGCAAACAATAAAATGAACAGATTTACACATTTCTGGTAAATATGTAATAATTAATTGAATTACATTAATAAAATTCAGTACCAGTTGTTTAGTTAGAATCCTCCTTGGATGTCTAATATAAATCAGCATACAGGCACACACATAGAAACACACACATGTACTCAAAGTCACACAAACACATATACACAAGATCCTCACTTGCATTCACATGAATACAAAGTACACAAACATGTATACATGTAGAAGTATACATATGCACAAATACACATATATAGGAACACACTAAACACACACACACACATACACACACACACACATATATATATGTGTATATATATATATATATATATATATATATATATATATATATATATATATATATATATATATATATATATATATATATATATATATATATATACAGGTATAAATATAAGAACACATGAACACACATAAACACACATGCATACATGCACACATATATACACACAAAATACTCACTTGCATTCACACAATGCACAGGCACTCATGCACGCACATAAGTACAAACATGAAGATGTATACATGCACATGTATGCACATTGCATGTATATACAAACACATACATAAACACACACACACACACACACATATATACACACACACACACACACACACACACACACACACACACACGCGCACAGGCACACACATGCACACCTGTATAACACACCAATTTCTCTTCCTTCTTTTTCTGAAATTATTAATTTATAGGGACTAAAGAATTTTACAAATGTTTATCAGTAATTAGTGATTGATTTAAAAATTTTTTTGTGTGTGCGTCTGAGTAGTTTGCCCATATTTGATGTATGTAGTAAATATTTGCAGTGCCTATGAAGGCCAGAAGAGGGCATCAGATACTGTTGAACTGGAGTTACAGACAGTTGTGAACCATCATGTGGGTGCTCAGAACCAAACTTGGGTTTTGTGGAGGAGTAGTCAGTGCTCTAAACCACTGAACCACTTCTTTAGTCCCTATTTTAAGTTTTTAAAAACAACTCATCAATAAATCTTCACACTGTTACTCTACAATGATATATTTTTTGAAAAACTATAAAATTTATAATACTCTACATTACATAGTACATATAGAATCATGTGAAATATTTAAGAATAACTAAATATATTATCAGAGACAAATACAAATTACTTATTAAAGATCTATTTCCCCCACTGTAAACATGTTATACTGACAATATCACGGAAAATTTGACTCTTGAAAGATCAAAGTACTCAAGTGTTTCTCATATGATTCCAAATCATTCCAGACTGTTGACAAACTTGGAAAGCTTTCAATTTCTTTTCCCTGAGGCATGCATTAAACCTATAGCCTTAGACTACAAAGTTAAAAACAAATATTATTTTGATTATTAGTATAAAGCCTGAATTAAAACATTTGATTAAGTAATAAAATATAATTAAGAAATTAAATGGAATTATAATGAGAGTGCAAGGGTGGCTCAGTTTTAATTAATTATATTTTAGTAAGTCTATTAATAAAAGTAGTTAATAATAGAGATAAAATATGATATCTAATCTTACTGATGGTGGAAGATATTCTACTATGGTGTCTGATAAAATTTAATAGACACATTCTGAAAAGCTTATTAATTAAACTGAATTGGTTAATACACCATCCTTTTGCTTTTACTGTTAGTTCAGACACCAAAAGTTTGCCTAAGAACAGAGTGTCAGTTTTGCACACATAAGCTGATATGATTAGGTAGGTATAAGATGGTAATAGATATCCTGTATATGTACACATCATCTGAGTATATAGTAGCTAGTAGCTTTGAAATAGTTATTAAGATAAAAGTAATTATGCATTATATTATAAAATTAACATTCAAAAGTTGGCTCTTTCTTTAAGACTTAAAATTGAAAATATAATAGAAGAAAATCTCATTATAATGTCATTTATATCTAATACCTAGGAACAAATTTAATAAAAATATAGAAGAGCTATATAAATAGGGAAATGATTGTTCACTGAGAGAGCTCAGGATTTCACATTTTCACAAGACTGTAAATGTGGGTAGGGGAACATTTAAACTTATTGATCATTTCCAAGTTAAGTTGTAAATATGACTTAATCTACAATTTTAAATGACAATGCTAATTTGTTTGGGTAAGGATGACATTGTAATATGTTCATAGAGAAAAAGAAAATGTAAGAACAGCAAAGACTTTCATGAAAAAAAATCTCAAGATACATTTAAACCATATTAAACGTTATCTTCTATCTATCTATCTATCTATCTATCTATCTATCTATCTATCTATCTATCTATCTGTATTTCTATTTATAAACCATCACCTTTTGTATATCTAGTTATAGCATATGAAATGACTGGCTTTCAATTCTTCCTGATCTGTAAAATGGTAATTCCATGATTCAATATGATATATGGATTGAGTAACAAATCAGTAAAAAATATCTACAAAAGACATTGTCAATCATAGGAGGCACTTCAGCGGGTTTATAATTAATGTAACATTTATGCAAAGACAAACAGCATCTTAAAAACTCTTGAAAAAAAAACAAGAAAATCTACACTTAGATGGACCTATTTTGACAAATATATGGGACAAGGGCATATATTATTAGTGATTGTATACTTGGTACCAAGTGTGGGGACAGCAATTCAGCCATGTCTGCCCAATCAGCCACGGCTAGTTTCCCCAAATTTTCCATTTGAAAGATTTATTTGAAAGACTCATTGGATCATACATGCAGAACTTCTGTATAAGAACATCAATTGTTTATTGCAATTTACAAAGGCAGAGAAGACAGAAGCATGTATGTATCAGTCAGTATGAGGTAAGTTAAATAGATTCTATCTTTCTGTCTATCATCTATCTGAATATCTATTATCTCTATTACCTATTCTCTATCTACCCATATATCTTCTATCTGTCTATAAATCCATTAATTACAATGAGAATGAGACATGGAATGAGGTATAGCCATCAACACATGAGGTGGTACAAGAATTTCTGAGAAGTAGCAAAATATCAAGGCATAAAACAGCATGGTGAGTAGTTTCTCAGCCATGTAAGTGTAAGTATGTGAACACACACACACACACACACACACACACACACACACACACACACAGGGCTCTATGTGATGGTTTTCCCTGGAACACATAGAAAATCCAAGTGGAGGCTATTTCTGAGAGAGAGTCCATGGGGAGAGGACATAGGCTGGAAGACAGACTTCTCACTTGATGCCCTCTGTGCTGGCTCAACCTTCACGATATTAATTAAAGACGCCAACACTCAAGTAACCAAATCTCACATTTAAAAACTGGCAATATATTTAACTACATAAAATGGACAAGGCAGTTGGTTTTATATTGGCTATTCTAAAAGTCATTTATTTGTTTAGTGAGCTGTTCATTTTCTATTGCTGAATAAAAATGAGTTGACAGACAGTCCCAGAATGGAAATGATTACTTCTTTGGGATGGGGGTGAAATTGTGGGTTAACAATCTCCTGGTAAGAAATGGAAAAAGAATGTGATATATTTTCCATTCAACACTCCTATTTTTCTTGTGCCCCAGGGACATTTCTGTGATGAGGTTGGGGGTTGGGAAGTGGATTATTTCAGTCTCATTCTTAAAACCCACATACCAAGTTTCGGCTTCTCTTTGGAAAAGGCATTTGGGGGAGAGGGCTGAGTGAAGAGAGCCCTTTTCACATTTCCTTCGCACTCTCAATAGTAACGCCAGCAGGATCGGGAAATAATGTTCGAGTCTGAAGGCTCGAGCAGGAACTACAGAGGCCTCCTTTGATACTTCTGAAGTGATTTTTAAATGGAGCCATACATTTCGTCTGAGTTGCACAACTCATCCGGAACCTAGTACAGTCATCTGTTGTCACCCGCTGATCACCTGCTCTTCCCGTGATCTCTGTGTTTGATCTTGGAGACACGAAACTGCACGGAGAACCACAGCATCCTTGGGTACCCTGCCACCTGCCCTTGCCAATTGACTTGATAGAGAGAATCTTTTCATTTGTCATTTACCCACTGCCAGGGAGGGTGGACTGGGGTGAGTGGTCTATGACTGAAGGGTTCAGCAGGGGGTTCAGCCTACAAAAAGATAACCAAGCTGAAACATAGAAAACGCGAGTGCTTTTAAGCGAGGAAGTGATGTCAGCCACCAGGTGATCCCCTTCAAAATGGATTTCCACTAAACGTTGTGAACAATCGCTTCATGGGATACCTCCGTGGCGTGTTCCTTGAAGGGTCAACTTCTCTGGGAGAGCTTCTCAATTGGCTCAGCAGGTAGTACCAACAGCTCCCCAGCTAATAAAGAGCCCCCTTTCTTTCTTTATGCTTTATTCCATTGGGGCTGTAACACTAGAGTAGCTGCCTTATAAAAGTCAGCCTATGCCTGAGTACAATGGTCTGATCTGCCCATGCCACTGAGGTTAAAAGCAAAGATATTGCTGTCTGGAGTAGTAGATGGTTGGAGCTGTGCTCACCGCCCAACAGTGCATAGCTGGAACATGCTCAGGCAGAGAGGTGTAGAGGGGAGAGCAACATCAGTAGCGAAGAGGGCTGGAAAATTCAAGCATGTCTAACTCTCTCACAGCAGAGCCGTGTGTTCTACCATGAGGGCGTTGTGAGGTCAAGAGTCACTATGCAGGCACTGTGAGGTCAATGGTAACTTCCTGGAGTCCTGCCTGCTGGTACCTTGATCCTACTTTCTTTCTTTTTTCTTTTTTTCTTTTTTCTTTTGGTTTTTCAAGACAGAAGGTTTCTCTGTATAGCCCTGGCTGTCCTGGAACTCACTTTGTAGACCAGGCTGGCCTCGAACTCAGAAATTCGCCTGCCTCTGCCTCCCGAGTTCTGGGATCAAAGGTGTGCGCCACCACGCCCTGTGATCCTATTTTCTTTAGCAGATACAAGTGAGAACGGAGGAACATTTATAAAGAGGGACAACCCATCTTCCAGCCATAGGTCAAGTAAAGAGATATACACTTCCTTGGAAAAGAATGTCATTAAGTGACTAGACACCCAACAACAAAGGAATGGATAAAGAAAATGTGGTGTATTGGCACAGTGTGTGTGTGTGTGTGTGTGTGTGTGTGTGTGTGTGTGTGTGTGTGTTTTCTCATGAAGAATGAACTTGAGTTGTTTGCAGGGCAATAAATGTAACTGTAGGCAATTATAAGAAAACTAATATCACACATTTTCTCTCGTTTGTGGTTCCTAGACTTTACATAGAATGATAAAATCCTAAATATCTATGTGGCATGAATGTAGAAGTGAATTTGTGAGAATGAAGGGGCGTGGCTAATGAGGAGGGTAGGGTAGGGCAGCAATGGTGAGGGTTATGCTCAATGTACACAATTTATTTGTATGAAAAATGGCTTGAACAGGGGTGAGAGATATATGATATATTTATTAACACTTAAAACTAACATATAAAACTTGAAAAAATTCCCATTTGGAAAACAAACTTGAAGTTATTCCAATAAAGTCATTACTCTTTTTCTTTTTCTCACAGTAGTAGATATTTGCTCTAAAAAGGGGGCGGGAAGGTATTATGCATTATAATTTATGGTGTACAACACATCTGAAAACCAGACAGACCCTTCCTTCTCTTATTCCTCTCCCTTTCCCTCCACTCTCTGCTTCAATCCTACAGATTTACAAGTACCAGGTTAGTGCTATGCTGAGCTATACTGTAGCTCTGAGATAGCTTTGTAATTATTTGCCAGGATTACTTCTATTTCGGTTTCAGTTACTTCTATTTAAAAATAAAATAACCAAGAAGGCTAGATCACATTTTTGCTGCATGAGTCATGCTGACAATGAGACGGGCATCCAGAGCCCATCTTTGGACTCTGGATTAGACTCTGATTGACAGCCATTTTTCACGGTGTACAAAAACAAAGAGAGGAGCCAAACTATTTTCTATGTGATAGCTAATCAATGATTCATAGGAAATATCCAATTCCAGTATCTCAAATCTCTCATGTGTTCCTGGGTAGTTTGGGCAGAAGCATGTAATGGTACAAATATGGAGGTCAGAGGATAACCTTTGGGATTCAGTTGTCTTCTACCACGCTGGCTCAAGGGCTTGAACTTAGACTGTCAGGCTTAGCAGCAAGCACCTTTACCCAGTAAGCCATCTTAGTAGGCTCCAAGTTTCCTGAATTCTAAAGTCAAATGTGGAAGTTCCTTCACAGATATACTAGTAAGACATTTAGTAATGGTTTTTAGGAGTTTCTATGGGAAGAAATGGGTGGTTTGTTTCATATAGGTACAAATACATATGTGTTTCCATGTGATAAATACACATGCATGTTATCTATCTAGATATTATACATTTTAGAAGTCACCACTGTAGCAATCGGCCCTCATTTCAGATTACTGACAAAATTTCCTTTCCATAATTTGTGTGTAATCTCGTTTCATCTGCTATTTCTTCCCTCATTCTACACTGAAGCACAAATTGAAGTTTCCTTTCTCAGTTCTCCTTACCAGACAAGACTATATAAGCAGTGAACCTTATAAGTCTCTGTCTCTGGTGGTCACTCTGTTGCCCTTTGGATCACTGCTCTGCTGGTTCTTTTTTGGATGTTACCAGTCTCTTTGTGCTTTTAGAATAAATAGATGTCTTATAAGTCTGATCTGCTTTTGATGTCAAGTTTCTATTTGCAGTTCCCTAACACCCAGTCTCCATCCCAGACCTTGATCTTGAATTTCAGGGCAATACATATCTTACACTTCCTTATAGGCCCGCCCATCTTTGATCCTCACTTGGCTTTTGCTTTCCACTGCTATACTTTAAAAATGACCTATTTGTGTGTATGTTATGTGCACATGCTCTGGGTGGGTACTCATAGAGACCAGAAGAGGCTGTTACAGATAGTTCTGAGCTGCTCAGTGTGAATGCTAGGAATTGAACTTGAGTCCTCTGCATGAGCAATTCTGCTAACTTCTGAGCCACCTCTCAAGCTCCTCCACTGCCACCTTCCCATTAACACATGATACTAACGTTGGCCACTGCCCAGTTCACAGGACAGTGAACTTGCAGGTTTTGATGTTATCTTGCCCAGTAGAACATCAAGTTCCAGGAGAGGTAATGCATGTATGCATTAGTTTTCCATAGCTTCCCCAAAGAGCTCTAAATATTGTCTCAGTTCATAACAGCATGAACTTATCTTACAATTCTATAGAAAAAAATCCAGCAGGTTTTTCTTATTGTTTTTCATTGCCTACTTTCTCATATCAATTCCCAGCCCTGAACCTGTGCACACAAACCTGTGTAGCTGCACTGCCAAGTCCTGAGGATTCTAATTCAGAAACAGACTTTGGATTTGCCCTTCAGCAGGTGCTTTCTTCCACTGGCCCTCACATCCTAAGTTTCTGAGACAAGTTCTTAACTGCGGTGCACACCCTCACTTTTGTGCCTTCCTACTGAGCAGAATAATCATCTTCTTAAATTAAAAAGTGGGTCATGACATTTTCCCCCTGAACTTCTTATTTTGAAATTATTTCAGGCTTGCAGAAGAGTGAAGAAAAGATGGTGTAGATAATTCCCTTTAAAGTCTCTGTCCCCTGTAAGGTCAGCACCTTACTTAACCCTGGTCAATCAACAACACTCAGAAGTTAATACTGGTATAATATGATTAATTGAACTAAAGACATTTTTGATTGTCTCCAGGTTATTCTGCTAAAGCCAATTTCTGTTTTCAGTATCTCATCTTTTTTAGTAGTGGAGGCATGCAAAGGCTTCCTACGGTTCTTAGATGAAACCCGAATGTCTAATCATGCTTTATAAAGAACAGCAAATGCCTTTGCTCTGCCTTTCCTTGAAAACTTATTCTTCTAAACTCTGTCCTTTGCAATGCTCAATCCTGCTGGTCCCCTTTCAGCTTCTTGAACACCCTGGGGCTCTTTCTCTGCCCTGTGCCTTCATTTGTCTGCTACCTCTGCATGGATGCTCTTATGTTGCATCTTGGAGCAGGCAGCTCCTTCCCTTCATTGTAGTCAGCTTAAATATTACCCTAAGCAATAGCTCCTAAGAGCTAGGTCTCCTATGTCATTATTATGATTACTTATCACCCCAAATTACTCCATATTTTGCCACTATTTTGCAGGCTTTTTGATGTTATCTGGCCCAGTAGAACATCAAGTTCCAGGAGAGGTAATGCATGTATGTATTAGTTTTCCATAGCTTCCACAAAGAGCTCTAAATATTTTCTCATTCCTAACAGCATGAACTTACCTTACAATTCTACAGAAATAAAATCCAGCAGGTTTATCTGATTTCTTTGTTTTTAATCTCCCCCCCCCTTTTGTTTTGAGGGATTGATCCAGGGAACAAGTGCTATACTGCTGTCTGTCTTAAATCTATTTTTTTTTTTTTATCTTAACAGCCCAAAATGAAAGTACTGGGAGACAGAGTATTAGAGGATGTAAGAGAGTATGTGTTTCAGGACTGTGTTAGTAGGTATTTTCTAGAGAAACATTTGTGAATCTATCTATCTATTATCTATCTATCTATCTATCTATCTATCTATCTATCTATCTATCTATTATCTATCTATCTATCTATCTATTTATCTATCTATTATCTATCTATCATCTATCTATCTATCTATCTATCTATCTATCTATCTATCTATCTATCATCTATTTATCTATCTATCAATCATCTATCTATCTATCTATCCATCTATCATCTATCTATCTATCTATCTATCTATCTATCTATCTATCTATGTATCATTTATATATCTTTATTCATCACCATAATTATCTATTTACCCACCCATATAGTATGTATGTATGTATGTATGTATGTATGTATGTATGTATGTATGTATGCATCTATCTATCTATATCTATATTCATCATCACATTTTATCTATATATTGTCATCTATCTATCTATCTCCCCAGAATTCCCAAATACAAAACCACACAGCTTGAGATATTAATTAGGTTGGCAGAGATTTCGGTTGATTTAGTCGCAGGACAAGTTTGGCAAAGCACGGGATGGGAAAGATGAGTTCGAGGTATGTAAAGAATTTGGGGAGTTTATGCAAATGATTGGGTCCGAGATCTAGAGGGACTTGAAGCAGATTCATATAAAGACTGTTAAATATGGGCTAGAGAGATGAAGTACTTGCTACACAAGCAGGAAGGCCTGTGCTTATCCCTCAAACTCATATGTGTAGGTTCATGGAGCTCTCTGGCCAACCAGTCCAGGATAGTGAGAGACTGCCAGGAAACAAGATGAGGAGCTCTTGAGGAATGAGACTCCAGAGAAGTTAATTTCTAGCCTTTGCAAGCACATGTACAGGCACAAAATACTTGTGTATTGTGTACTTGTGAACACATACACGTATACATACAAACAAAGAGAAGACTATTAACCAATTCTTACTTTGAAGAGAACTCAAAGCATTTAATTAGTACACAGGTCTGTTATTGGCATACTCAAGGACAACTAGACTGAAGAGAAAGGAATGATGTATAGTATGAAGAGACAAGGAGAGGAGAGAAGAGAGGAAGGGAGGAAGGGAGGGATGAAAAGACAGACAGAGATATTGAGAGATAGTCAAACATCTGTGCATTTCTGTATCTAACATCTGTGCATTTTTGTACCTGTTTATACTCAGAATTGCTTCTGGAAGCACTCTGCTTTCCCAGCCCATTCAGTCTCATGGTGATGTTTTTTTTGAAGCAACATGAATGTCATGGCATCCTACTCTTCACTGAAAGAAGACTGACTGTCGTCAATATGACATTGTTATCAGCTCCCCTCATAGTGTTTCAGCAAGCACACCTGGCTGCAGGTGAGCAGAGAAGAATCTCAAATCTGATGAGTAGTGTGAGCCTTGGGAATCCCACAGAGCCTCAGTGGGCACCAGTGGAGAAAGATGCACGGCTCAGCGGGGGACTAGCAAGTTAAAGATATCTATTTTTCTCCAAACCTGTACGTGGGAGTGTAAAAAGATACTATACATTTCTGAATAATAAGACCTGCTGGGAGTGAGTCTGCAGCAGCTGAGTGGAGGGGATAAGTGAGTCTGTGCTTTTCTAGAAAATGAGCAAGAACCCTGGCAGCTGCTGGCAGTGCACTGGTGTGCAAGTCTGCTTTAAAGAAGAACACACATCAGTGTCGGGGGGAAAGCTCAACACTCAGAAGTCAAAGCGTACCATTGCCATATAAATATATTTAGAGGAACAGCAGCTTGTTGAACATTTTCAGTAGCTATAGAGTTAGGGGTTAAGGGAAAGAGGCAGAGAGGGAGGGAGGGAGGTAGAGAAGAAGGGAAGAAGGGAGAGAGAGAAGAAGAAGGAGAGAGAGGAGAAGGGAAGGAAGGGGTAATAACTATATGGAGAGTTGGGAAAAGGTGATGGAGTAATGTGGGATGAAGAAATGGAGTGATAGAGGAAGATGAACCAAGGATGGAGGGAGGGAGGGAAGGAGGGAGAGAGAGAGAGAGGGAGAGAGAGAGAGAGAGAGAGAGAGAGAGAGAGAGAGAGAGAGAGAGAGAGAGAATCTCAATTATTTTCCTTAGATGGGACCAACCTTGGTGTACTGGCTAGTTTTGTGTCAACTTGACACAGCTGGGGTTATCACAGAGAAAGGAGCTTCAATTGAGGAAATGCCTCCATGAGATCCAATTGTAAGGCATTTTCTCAATTAGTGATCAAGGGGGAAAGGCCCCTTGTGGGTGGGACCATCTCTGGGCTGGTAGTCTTGGGTTCTATAAGAGAGCAGGCTGAGCAGGCCAGGAGAAGCAAGCCAGTAAAGAACATCCCTCCATGGCCTCTGCATCAGCTCCTGCTCCCTGACCTGCTTGAGTTCCAGTCCTGACTTCCTTGGTGATGAACAGCTGTATGGAAGTGTAAGCTGAATAAACCCTTTCCTTCCCAACTTGCTTCTTGGTCTTGATGTTTGTGCAGGAATAGAAGCCCTAACTAAGACACTTGGTTACTGATATTATACCTGTGTAAGAACCTACTGAGAAAAGATTTTGGATGCTCCTAATATATTTGTATTAGGCTGGTTTAATTAATTTTTTAAATGATTTTTATTGCAGTATTCCAATTTTTAGATCTAGGATTGGGCCTCTGATATCCCTCCTGCCACTGGGACTTTTAACCCCATCAAAAATATTAACACCTAGAAATTCTTTTAATTATCACCCTCTTTATTGCAAGAAAGGAAAGAAGTTCAGGAGTATGCTATGTGGTGGGAGATCGTGGAAAGGGTAGAGAAATTAAAAGCTTTGAGAAAATAAAAAATTAGGAGTCAATGTTCATTTAGGGTAATTCTGAACATATAACAGTGAATGCACTCAAAAACAGACAAATACAGGCCGAGAGGTAATAGAATCAGGATGAAATGCATTAAGTAATTTGTCACAGACATCAGAGACTGTGATAATTAATGCTGTCAACTTGACAAGATCTGGAAATCACCTAGAAGAAAAAAATCTATGGGCATGTCTGTGAGAGGATTTTTAGATTGGGTTCATTGGAGTGCCCCCATCTTACAGTGTTCAATATTGTACATAGGCTGAGGGTGGTCCTGGCATGGATGGAAGGGAGAAGCTGAACTGAGCAGCAGCAGCAGCAGCAGCAGCAGCAGCAGCAGCAGCAGCAGCAGCAGCAGCATCCCTCTCTGCTTCCTGACGATGGAAGCCATGTGACTTGCTTCCTACAAAACAGGGAAACACCAGTTTAGACTTTCAAATTGTAGTCTACTTGGATGTAGCTATACATGTCCAGTACTCAAACCAGCAAATCTGATGGGCTTGGGGCTTTTATTTTTCATTTTTATTTATTTTTAATGATTAATTTATATTTATTTTATATGCATTGGTGTTTTGCTTACATATATGTATTTTTCTCTGTCTGAGGCTGTTGGATCCACGTGGGTGCTGGGAAGTGAACCCAGGTCTTCTGAGAGAATAGCCAATGTTCTTAATCTCTGAGCCAACTTTCCAGCCCCAGATCATGGTGTGTATGCTTTTGTTTTTTTCTTTTGTTTTGTTTTTTAAATCTGCTTCTTTGGGCTCATTTGTAAAGCCTGAGAACCAAGCCTTTACTGTATAGAATCATCCAGTTAACTTCAGAAAGAAATATTTTGAACTTTAAAAACTTTACAGATACCCATACGTTTACTGGAGCATGGTTAAACTTCCAGTGGACATCCCCTTAAAAAAATCTTAGACCTTTTCCACATCCCACTCCACACCCCTCCCAAGAGTCCATCAACTGTGAAGAGTTACACTTCAGCATCTCTATCACAGTTTTTAAGAGTTCTCTTCAATTGCTTCCTGTCTAGACTGTTTCTTTTTTGCTTTTGGGTGGTGGGGTTGGGGGAAAAGTGGTTGTCACAAAAGTCTTCTATGTCTTTATTCTCAACTGTAAGTCTGCACTCATGGATACCTCTGTCAAAGAAGCTTCCTTGTCTGTAACCGCCAGCTGCAGCATGGACCATGGACCTCCACACAGTTTCTGTCGACCTTTTCTTTCTTCTTTTTTTCTGGGAGGAGGTCACAAGAGTTGTGTATGTATATGGGGGGGGACCTGGAAGACCTCGAAGTGAGCGTGATTGGGGTGCATTATGTGAAACTCCCAAATAAGCAATAAAAATATTATGTTGGAAAAACAAATTTATAGATTGAACTTTCAAAGGATTATTTTCAGATTGAAACCCAACATTGTTTCATCAGATTCCAACCCACCAAGTCCCAAGAGTGTCCTAAGATCTTTGAGGAATTGACACAGTCAGTACACCCCAGGGTGACTAGGGTGATCCTCAGAGAAACTATCTTCAGAGATCTATGGGCTTGACCACAGTAAAGGGCTCAATGTCCACCCAGCATCTTGCTCTCTAATTACTCCCCAGTGAATATCTGGCTTTACAGTAAGCCTTTTCTATTGATGAATCCAAAACTCTGGCTGGTTGCTTGGCTACTTAATTGAGTCTCTAGTATCAGACTGTCCAAATAGCAAGGCTTTTGAAACATCTAACAGGAACAACCATCTTTTTCTTGGGAGTTCCCACAAGTGTGGATGAAGTATGGAGACAAATCTGTGTTACCAGAATAAGGCTTTCCAGCAAGACTCTTCAGTCTTATCATAGAATCACTGGGGGGTGGGGTGAGGCTGATGCAAACCCGCAAACCCCATTGGTGTCAGCTTACCAAAATTGCTGAGGCACTCTCACTGAAGATCTTGAACTTTGTAAATCATGCGAGGAAGTGACTCAATAGTATTTATATTTGCCAAGCAAAGATCAATGACATTCAGATGGATAACTTAAACTTGTTATCTTGGAAATAGTCATATAGGTGAAATTTGAACTCAGTTCCCACTGAGAACAAAGCTAAGGCTCTCTCACATCAACATTATTTTCTGTGTTATTGAAGGAGGCTCAGGTTCCAGGACTTACCAAGGTGTTGTTGTTGTTTTTTTTCAAATTAATTAATTAATTAATAATTTTTAGTAAAAATTTTCATATAGTTTCATTTACCTGTAAAAAGAGAAATACAGGTCTAGGGAAAATGTCAGAAACAAAACTCTCATAGAACATTCAAGTTGGAAGAACTTTTAGGGTTGGGGAGTAGGCTCAGTGGGTAGGAGTGACTGCTGCACAAGCATGAGGAACCGAGTTTGAAACCTCAGTGCCCACGTAAAGAGATGGCTCAGACCAATGCCTCTGTAGACCTAACATGTGGAGCTGGAGACAGGAAAGTGACTGAAGTGTGCTGGTTGCCAGGGTAGGTTCAGGTTCAGCGAGAAACCTTGTATCAAGGGAATAATGTAGAGACCTCAGTACAAGTGTACATAGGCATGTGTACCTCCCACAGTTGGGCATAAAACATACACACACACACATACACACACACATACACACACACACACACACAAAGAGAGAGAGAGAGAGACATACACATCACACATAAATAAAAATCTTAGAAAAGTAGTTTCATTCAAAGACCACATATGCATTTACTAGCTAAATATTTCTATTGTGATTCATAATATAACTGATTTTTATTTTTATAAAAATTTATATTTATATTTGATTTTAATACCTCCATGTATATTTTTGTATCTGTTTGAGTTGCTTTGGCCACTCAAAGAGATTTGAGAACAAATGCTAACACATTTGTTTTATTTCTGTAATGGCTAGAGGCAGTGTCTATAATGGGGCTTTTTTATGAGGATGGGTTGCAGAAAGAGAAACATGGACCAGAACCCACAGCCAACCAACAGCAAGCGTGTAGCTGTCCCAGGAAATGACTGTCGGTGTCTACAGTTATTAATGTATCAAATTGCTGACTTTGCATGTAATAAGAACATAACAAGCTCTATCATCATAGCTTGAGAAATTGGTCCCTAGAAGTTATTACAACCAACAGGGATAGTAACCATGATGATTAATATTGATTGTCAACTTGACAACATCTAGAAACACCTAGTAATCAGCTTTGTGCATTTCCATGAGGAATTTTCTAGGTTAGGCTAATTGATGCTAAATGGATGCCATGTTACCACCTGCCTCACACTCCTGTGGCCATGCCTCCATTGCCAGTATGGACTACATATCCTTGAACTGTAAGTCACATTAACCCTTCTTTCTCAAGTTGGCTCATGTCAGATGTTTGTTCACAGCCATGAGAAAAGCAACTAGCTCACCAATCAACCAAGAACAAACAATAACATTACTAATAACCACAACTGAATGAAGTACCTGTTTTAGATAGGGTTTTTATTGCTTCATTGAAATACCACGACTAAAAAGCAAGTTGGGGCAGAGAGGGTTTATTTGGCTTATACTTTCCAGTCTTTATCATCTAAAGATATTGAGACAGGAACCTGGAGGTAGGAGCTGATGCGAAAGCCATGGAGGGATGCTGCTTACTGGCTTCCTCCTCATGGCTTGCTCAGTCTGCCTTTTTGTAGAACTCAGGGTCACCAGTCTAAGGATGATACTATATACAATAATGGACTGGACCTTCCTACATTGGTCATTAATTAAGAAAGTTCCCTATAAGCTTGTCCACAACCAGATTTTCTGGAAGCATTTTCTCAATTGAGACTCCTTCCTTTCAGCTGGCTCCAGCTTCTGTTTGGTTGACATAGTGCAGTATGGCTTTCCTGGTTGTCATTTAGCAGGTGGTACGTAAGTGGTTAGAAGAACAATCATCCATGCTACTTATCAGCACATACTTAGGGAAAGCTTTGTCTGCACTCGATGGAGGAAGAGACCAGGAAATAGAATGTTTTACCTCATGATTTATTCATGTTTATTTCACTGTGATATTTCATGAAAGGGAAGACCTTTGCAATGATTGGTCAGATCAAAATAAGATATGAAAAGGATATAAAATTATGAAATTCATGAATTTGTACACTTAATAGAAGCAATTGCTTTGCTGTTCCAACAACCAAACCATAAGGCCAGACTGGTGATTGGTTAGAACTTGGGCTTGGTACAAAGTTTAGATCAATGGTATGATTGATTAAAATGTCTCAGAATAGTGTCATGCCATATAAATGCCTCAAAATTACAATGGTTTGTTTGCTGAACCCACTTATAAATAGGAATAGTCTGAAGAATGCAAAAGAAAGAATCAGGAAGTGGAGAAAGCAAACATGGTTAGGTTCACAGACACACATATATACTCACATAATATACCCTCCCACACAAACAAACACACATACACAAACCTAGCATGGACAATTAGTAATTTAATATTAGTTTAGCTGGTAAAATGCTTGCTGTGCAAGGATAGGAATCTAAGTTCTATCACAAAGAATCCACATAAAATGCTGGTCATGAGGGTGCATGTGAATAAATAATAAAAAAACCCAAAAGTTAAAAACAGACGTACTCTTTTGGGTTGACAACAAATAGTGTTGATCTGAGCAGTGGTGACACACACCTCTAGTCCCAGCACTCAGGAGCTAGAGGCAGGCAGAGCTCTCTGAATTTGAGGCAAATCTGGTAGTGAGTTCTAGGGCAACCAAACCTGCCAGATAAACACTGTTTTGAAAAGAAACACACACACACACACACACACACACACACACACACACACAGAGAGAGAGAGAGAGAGAGAGAGAGAGAGAGAGAGAGAGAGAGAGAGAGAGGACTGAGATATTGGTCACAATAACTCACATTTGTACATTTGTAGAGGGATATTTTTCCATCTGCAGTTGACACTACAGACAGAATTTCATGAGTCACTAGCTGATAGCCTCCCAGGATAAAGGTGACACACTCTCTCATCCACCTTTTGGCTTTTGTCAGCATACCCCATGAGCTGAGTTTTCTTTATATTTTTTTTACTGAGCAACATCAGAAAGTTCTCACCTTTATTTCCTCTGTCTAGCCACTCCCTTTCAAATCTTTGAGCCCATAGCTTTCCTCCAGTTGCTCTGACTTCCCTGGGTTCAGATGCACCTCTAGTTCTGGCAGCACCACTGGCTGTCATTCTACACTGGAGCAACAGGGTTGCTCCTCAGATTATGACTTCTTCTGGAACTCTAGGTTTCATCTGCTCCTCGAGGGAGAAGAATAAACAAAATTAACATTCAAGTGCTTATTGTGAGACAGGACTATACATCAGGAAGGCTGCACATCAGAACTCAATTAACCTTTGTAAGACCTACTACAGGAGTTACTCAGCAGTCACACCCAGTTGTCATAGGAGGTAACTGAGGCACAGAACATGAGTAATTAACTTATCTATATTCACATGGCCCTTGAGTTATTAAACAGGGATTCCAAACAATGCTTATTAATCTTAGGCACACATTGCCAGCTTCAAGATATTTGTGCTCCACTCTATGATTTTTTTTTGGGGGGTGTCAGGTTTTTGAATATAGTTCTGCAAAATGGATGTATACTTTCTTTTGTAGAGATGGAGCCTTGTTTTCTTGACTGTTTCTTTCCATCCTTTGTATTAAATACTGGCAAACAGAATGAAAGAGAGATCATTTTATTATTTAAATTTTTTTAGCTTTATGTTACTGTGTCTATGATGTGTGGTGAGCATGTACACATGTTTTCCAGAGGTTGACATCATATGGCTTTCTTTATTACTCTCCAGTATATTTATTGAGTCAGGGTAAATCACCCAACCCAAGTACTCACCAATTTACCAAGTCTAGTGCTGCACCTGTGTCCTGGAAAAGCCAATTTTCTTTTCCAGGGTTCCCTTGTCTCTTCTTCCTGAGTCCTGGAATTACATGTGTGCTGGTACATCTGACCAGAATTTACATAAGTGCTAGGTATCTAAATTCTGTCTTCGTGCTTTTTTGGCAGGAAATTTATCCAATGAGCCATCTTCCCAACTCCCAGCAGAGAAACCATTACTTCACAGTTATTAAGTAGAAGTCTTCACTCTATATTTTAAATGGTACAATGAACCCAATGGAAGTGATTATTTTAATACATTATAAGTAGTCATTTCATTTTTTTTTAAAGATTTCTTTATTTATTATATGTAAGTACACTGTAGCTTTCTTCAGATGTACCAGAAGAGGGCATCAGATCTCATTACAGATGGTTGTGAGCCACCATGTGGTTGCTGGGATTTGAACTCAGGACCCCTGGAAGAACAGTCAGTGCTTTTAACCACTAAGCCATCTCTCCAGCCTCTGAGTAGTCACTTCTTAAATCCTCTCATTGAGACATGCATTCTCTGTATATCCATACTGGCAAATGCCTTAGGCAAAAATGGAAGTATATGATAGCTTTCCCCCTCCCCACTTCTGTTTGTCTCTAACACAGCAGAGTCCATAGCACCGCAGGAATTTAGGAAAGTTGAACAATCCATTAACCCTAGTTCATCACTTTTCTGGCCACATAGTTTCTCCAAAAAATGGCTGACCACTTGCTGAACTAATTGAGAAATGGGAAGAGAGACAATGGAGGGAAAAATACAGTTTTTTTCATTGAAAGTAAATGAGTAGGCTATGTCAACACATTAGCAATATAGTAGAAAAGCAACAACAGAAGGTACCCAGTGCCTGAGAATAGTGCAAAGGCTCCACTTAAAACCTCTGTGTTACTCCTGCATTTGTCATCACCTTTCAGAACAGACCCAGGGAACCAGAAAACAGGAAATGATGTCGTTTGTTCTACTGTGGTGCAAAGAAGTCATGACTTATAAGAATGAAACCAGAGTTGAAATGTTCGGGTCTGCCAAGGTACCCACAGAATGGACTGGGTTCCCCTGGGAGGCGAACTTGGGCTGTAATGAGACTAAATGGGAGAAAAATGGACGCCTCAATGATTCCTTGTTCAAGGCATCTCTCATTTTACTTAGGAATCTTTTTGGGTAATAAGAGAGTAGGCCCTGCCCACAGTAAGTTCTGCACAGGCGCCCGGGTTCAGTTGGCAGATGCCAGGATGTAGCTTGAAGTCCCAAGCACTGTGGAATGTCTCAGCTGGAAGCAGGATGTGGGTGGGGCATGGTCTTGGGTACTGTGGAATGCCTAGGAAGTAGGATCTGGGTGAGGCACAGGTAGCAGAGGTATTCAGCACAACAAAGGAAGCCAGCCTTAGCTGGAGAACCACTCCATGGGTGGTTTCCTGTGGCCCACCTTCAGAGGTAGCAGGTTTGAACTCTCAGCCTGAAGCAGGCTTCAGGGGAGGGAGCTACATTAAAACTTCTGTGTTACTCCTTCATTGGTCATCACCTTACAGAACAGACCCAGGGAACCTGAAAACAGGAAATGATGTCATTTGTTCTACTGTGGTACAAAGAAGTCATGACTTATAAGAATGAAACCGGAGTTGAAAGCTTTGGGAAAGACCAGGATCCTTACAAGTTGTGAAGTTTCACATGATTATTTATTTGTTTACTTACCTTTAGATGGGACAAGTAAATATGTACATGCCACAGAATATGTGTGGACATCAACGGTCATTTTATGGGAGCCATGCTTTTTCTTCCACCATGTGAGTCTCAGAAGTGACTTTAGGTCTTCAGGATTGGTAGCAGATACCTTGAAGCATTGAGTTATCTCACTAACCTCAAGATCCCACATTAAAAATTTTATTATTTATTTGTGCATGTGTGCATGTGCATGCACATATGCCTGGGTGTGCATGTGCATAGATGTGTGCATGCACATATGTGTACGTGTTTCCACAGGTCAGAAGGGACATCAACTCTTCTTGGAGAAGGAGTCACAGTCATATGAGCCACCAAGTATGGACACTGGAATCTGAACTTCAGTTTTTGGCAACAACAGTACAACAACACTTAAGCACTGAACCATCATTCATACAGCCCAAGTCCTCATAAGCTTAATAATTAGTGTATAAAGCATTTCAGATGCAGTACTTCACCGAGGCTCGGTAAAACACTGTGTGATTTAGTAAAAACATAAATTAAAGGTTGTCCTGATTTATGTGGCATCACATATATAGATATGTTGCATATTAAGACGAACTGAATGTTAGTATATAGTCTCCACTATAGACTTTCTAATATGTACTGAGAGTCGGCAACATGTCCCGTCTTCCATATATATAATGACATACTTGTGCCCACGTATTGTGATCCCACTTTATGCAGGTGACAGAGGTTCTAACAGGTGATATCAATCAAATAATGAAAGAACCAGGATGGAAACTTCAGTCTTCCTGACTACAAAATTGGCCACATTTCCACAACAGTTTGATTTATAATTCAATATGCTTTTCTTTCAAGAAATAAAATTTCAGCTTAGGATACCTGGTCTTAAGTATATGTCCCTTTGTCAATGAAATATTTCTAGGTAAAAAGAACCAAACAAAATTTTATCACAATTTTAGCGGAAAACATAGTCTTAAGAGAGTTCAGTAAGAGGAGACAGCACATCTGCAAGGACACATGTACATGGCTAATCTCTCTTGGAAGTATCTTTGGTAAGGGAAGTGGGGATGTTTAATGACAGAGAGCATTAGGCAGATAGAGGTAGAGTCAGCTACACAAGGTTTCTGGATAAAGACCAAATTTGACATCATTTTCCAAGATACAAGAAGCAACACATTAGAATGGAGAAATTTCTCAAAGAAATGAGGAATCATAAGTCTTAATTTTTTTCTGCATGCAGAAATACAAAAGGCAAGCAAACCTAAGGAAGGCTGGCTCAGAATTTAAAGATCCCTGTGGGATCAGCATGAGAAAGGTACCGTGTCACAGACAGTTTACACTCTGTACATGAAGAGTCTATTAAGTCTTATAATCAGTACAACATATTGCAAAGATTCATTAAATATTTAATACTACTTTTTGTGAGGCTTTGCTAAAGAGGTTCTTGATTACTCTCTAAATGGAAAAGGGCTTTAAAACCAATCAAACCCCAAGTATTAAAATCTTCCTTTCAACTGTTGACCAAATTATAAAGGATATTTCTCTCCTTAAACTCTTTCACTTTACTGCATGTGGTACAATACAATACTGCAATTTTGAAAATTGAGGCTATTTTAGAAATCATTAGCATCCCACTAAAACTGTCCTCATTGCTGGGATGTATGGGTGTAGATTTAAAGCATATAGTTTATATTAAAGAGCTGGTAAAAATGTAGCCACATATCTGTTTATTATTTTATATCTTCTGGTTATTTCTTATACTTTAATCATATGAGCTTTATTTTTTTAATAGCTGAAGAAAGACAGGTGTATCCTGCACGTCACTTGACTGGGATTGTTTCATTTTATTATTATTGTAGGTGGTGGTGGTAGTGGTGGTGGTGATGGTGGTGGTGGTGGTGGTGGTGGTGGTGGTGGTGTGTGTGTGTGTGTGTGTGTGTATGAGTTTGTGCATGAAGCACATACACATGACTTGATGTGTATGATAATGGCCAAAGAACAATTTGAAGGAGTCAGTTTCTACTTCCCCACGCAGTTGTAGGAGTTGAATCAGGCCATCAGGTTTGCACAGCTAGTTTTTGACCTATTGAGTCATTTCACTGATCCTAGCCAAAGTGTTTTAAATCCATGTGTTGTAACCACTTTCCAAAAGTAATGTTTGTTCAATATTGTAGCATGGTGTAACTCAGGCCACTTTCATGTGAATGAGGTAGGGATATTGGTGGGAATTTTTCTTTGATGAGTATACACTAGAAGCCCAATAAATTTATCATCGAATTATAAGTTCATCATCCAATGTCTGAACTCCAATGTCTCACTTTTTCAAGCCTATCTACTAGAATGTTTTATTAGTAAAATGAAGGTGAGCTCTTCACTTTAGTCTCTACCAGAAATGCTTAAAGTTTAAAACAAAACAAAACAAAACAAAAAAACCTGCTTAAAGTTAAAATTTCATATCAGAGTATTACAGACTCTTTGAAAAAAATCAAAATTTAATAAAACCAAAATGATTATCGATTCTCATCAAATGTATCAAGTCCCTTTTCAGTTACAAAGAAACAAGGCTTCATGTGACTTAGGAGCACAACTGACTTACAAGGTTGCTATCCTCACTTCTTCATCTCACAGATGGGCTTCATCTCCTCCATCCTGAGTTTAGCTCAGTGAAACTACAGTTAAGAAGAAACAGGACATGTCCCAGAACAGAATCATAGACTCACAATCTGAATACCATTTTCACTCTCGCTCATCCAATCAAATAGTGTAATATGCATCTTATCTCTCAGTGGTCACATACTGAAAGAAGGGAGACTTTTTTAAAATAATATTATGGAATAGGGATAATTGTGAGATCTGATGAATATAGACTGTGCAATGGCAACACAAAAGAAAATACCTTACAGAACTTGCCATAAAGGGGAATAAATGAGTAAGTGAAAGCCTTGAATGTGGGGTCTGGATGGACGGTTCAGCAGGTAAGAGCACTTGCTGTCCTTGCAGAGGGTGTTTTCTCAGCATCCACATCCCTCAGCCTGGAACCTTCTAGAAATCTAACTCTCTTCTGGTCACTTTGGGCACTGCACTCTCATGTTCAAATAAACACTTAATCAATTTAAAAGCAACCTAAGACTGGACTAACTGGGAACTCAGGTCAGAGCTATTGGGTAATAGATGTCAGTAGAGACATAGAACCCTGGAAACCCAGAAATGGTAACATAGATTCATTCTTCCTGGAAAGGAAGAAGAGAGAGTAGAAGACATGGACATGGGAAACAGGAAAGATGAAAAGTGAAGACTATGAATTCTGGCTGTTGGTTGAATTGGTGTGCGGACATGCATACTTAGGCCAGGCATTGATAGCTCAGTGAGGCAGATGACCTCAAGTGTTTCTAGATTTTACTAACAATCAGGAAGTAAAGCCAACAGAAGCTTGCTGGAATCCTCTGAGGGCATACATCTGGAAGAACAGTACAGGAAGCCCTCAGCCTCTTGGATTGGTTATTAGAATACAGTGTATATGTTTTGAATCTCCTTATTTCTTGATCCTCAAAAATCACCATTATTAACCTTGCATCATTGCCTTAGCTACAGAGAAGGGAAGATTTTTTCTTTTTCTTTTCACTTTATTTTTTCCTTATTTATTTATTTATTTATTTATTTATTTATTTATTTATTATTAGAGAATTTCTTCATTTACATTTCAAGTGTTATCCCATAAGTCCCCTATACCCTCCCCCCGCCCTGCTAGTGCATAGACTTATTCTAGGAAATGTCAAGTTTCCCAGCTAGAGAATTGGGACAGCTGGTAAGAGCAATTCCTGCTCAGTGTGGATCCTAGCACAGTTGTCAGACCTGTAACTCTAGCACTGTTCTAGCCTTTATAGGCACATTCACACAGATGTACACACAGAGATGGACACACACACATACACACACACACACACATACCACAAAATAAAATCTTTTAAAAAAGAAATGTCAGATTTCTATTTCATGATTGAACTGCAAGGAAAATATGAAAATACAGCAGTAGGGTTATGTTCTATGCATCTCAAACTGCACTGAGCTGAGTCTCAGCACAGCACAGGAAGACCCTGCCCTTTTCTCTGTCACTTTTGATTGTACTGTTATAATTTTGACTATTGCTGTTGTGTCTGTAACTACAGCATACTGATTAACGCCTATGGACTAGAGCCTTAACATACATTATTTCCATTCTGTGTGTGAAGACAGTGCACAAGATGAGGGCTAGTATCGTCATTCTGAAAAGGAGAAAAATGATACTTCAAACCATTCAAGGTTATCAGAGAAGATTTTTTTTTGTAGCAAGTAGAGGTCAATTTATAATTGTATAAAGTGCCAAGTCCATGTAACTGAGCACTCAGCTGGACAAGGGCTTCCATATCAACGGCACACACACTTCTCAATGCTCACAGGACGTTGAGGAAGAGGAGGTAGAAGGAATGTAAGAGGTCTCTGATGGTGAGCTCTGAAATGCTTGCTTCTAGACATGGCTGTTACACTTGTGAACTCACAGCAACTACAGCCACCTTTGTAAAACCTACATTGTAACAGAAACTGCAGGGCCACCACTATGTAAATGCCCAGGGCGTGCACAGCTGCAGAAGTGTCTCCTACAGGAGGACCCAATCAAGGACTGCCCGAGAGACCAAGGATTGTTGGTGCAGACAGTGCCAGGCAATCAGGAACTGCTGTTTAGAAGAGATGCTTTCTTGGGACCAATGGGGAAAGGGTGGAGGGTATTAAAGGAGCTTATAACAATGTTCAGATGAACTTGCTGCAGAGTTTCTAAGCTGCTCCCAGAGTCTCTGTCACTGACTCTGTACCACCTCACCTCCAACCCCCAAGGGCAGGGAGGGTCAGGCATCGAGTAGTCCAAGCCACTGACAACATGCTTTGAATGCCAACATGGAGGGTAGTGATGCTTCCAAGGCCTCATTCCTGTCTCAGCAGCTCTTTGTAGCTGATTATGGCTGCTGGGAGAGCTGTCACTTTGCTTTCTGAGGATGGCCATTGGTTGGTGGCTTATGTGCACATGGAGATTCGGTCGTTCTCTGGCACATGGGCAACGCTAAGCAGACTCAGTAGGTCCTTAATGAAACAAACAGATGTGAAGTAGGGAAGGAGATGTGTTGCGAAGTAGGAAGGTGGAGCGGAGGGGAGGGCTGGATATGATCAAGATGCACTGCATACATTCATGAAATATTAAGAATAAATAAAAATACAATTAGAAAATATTTCTCCAGGCGAGAAATGTCAGGGCAGGTCTTAGATTCCCACCCAAAATGAAGAATGTCACACCTGTTCCACTTATACTGTCTTATGCCTTGTCAGTGGGGCTACGAAACTTCACAGAGTTCTTTGAATGTGCCATCCAATGCAATGGAATAAAGACAATTAATGCCATAATGTAAAAGTAATACAACAGAATTCCATAGCAAAACATTCAGACACTAATCTCCAGGATTAGAAAAAATTTCTTCAGGGAATGGAATTATCTGTCTGCTTTCTTAGCCAAACAGCAGATAGATCACTACTGCTGCAGCGTCATTTGTATTATGTGAGTTATTTAGTTTGTCACATATGCTCAGTGAGTACAAAAATTAGTCAAGTGTAAAGTAAAGACAGACTGGTGTAGCTCATTCATTAATTTTCACAGCAGTTGGTTCTCTGCTGGCATTTAAAATTAACATAAGGCAAAGTTCAAAAAAAAAAAAACCCTTAGCTTCATCTCAAATCACATATAACACTATGAATTTCTAAAAATGCCAAAAATACTAATTGAACAGCATTAGTGCAAGATATTCACCCAGAAAAAGAGGAGTATTAAGCTCTACACGTTTCAGCTTCTCTTAAAGGACTGCACTTCTAGTATCTAAATGTACTTATAGTGTTAAGGATGGTATTCTATTTAATTCCATGTGGCATAAAAATGTCAGAACAGAGCTGAGAGATGGCTCAGCTCAGAGTACTTGGTGCTCTTGTGGAGGACCTGGGATTGTAGCTCCTCCATTGGGCTGCTTATAGCCACCTGTAATGCCAGTTCCTCTGGATACAGTGATCTCCTCTAGACTCTGTGCACCATCCCATATGTGGCACACACACACACACACACACACACACACACGTATGCATAGTAAAAACATAAACCTTTAAACTTTCAGAAGACTCATGGTAAGTAAGTGAGGTAATTCTTGGGTTGGTAAAACCTTCAAGCTTCTAAAGTGTTATTTTGAGATAACTATCATCAGAAAAATATGGAAATATCAGAAATATATTAGCTTCAAGGTCAGGTCAGGAGATGTGCAGAAAGCCACTGCTAGAAACTGTTCATGAGAAAATGCCTCTTCTGCAAGCAGACCTCCTGAAGCTCCTTATGTGTTGCCATGTTCTCCTGTTAGAGGAATTTACAGCCTCTCACATTTAGAACAAGTCAAATTAAAATACCAGATTTTTCTAGCCAAATTAAATCCATGGACACTGGACTTGATTGATTTATTTTGCATATGGAAATATATTCTTATGTGCACATGTTTGTGTATGCCTGTAAGCCAGAGGGCAACCTCAGCTCTTAGGTCTCTCAATGATTTGAATATTACCAATTAGGTGAGGTCAGTTTATTAGCAAGTCCCAGGAATCTATCTCCACCCCATCCCCACCAATGTTTGGAGCTGTAGGAGTACAATGTTACCCCCAAATCTTTTTATATGGATTCTGGGGATGGAACTCAGGTCTTTCTGCTTGCAAGGTAGCTTCACTGACTAAGCTGTCATTTTGGCTTAGATTTTGATGTGTCTGAAAGAGTCTTCCTTGTACTTACTTTTTGTTCCAAATGATGCTATAATTTTTTAATTCACAGATATGCTCAATCTGAGCCAGTTCTAACTCATTGCAATGCAGTTTTTACTTGTGTGCTGTGAATTCATGAGTGCAATGGCCGTATCATGTCCAGGGGCCAGCATTTCACAGCACTGCGCTTGACACGGCACCCCACCCCGGCCCTCCATCTGGCCCTCACAATGTTTCTGCCTCTAAGCCATTATGCCTTCTCTGTGCCATCCCCTCACAGCAGTAACAGACAGCATTTGATTTCAACCACATATTTTATGTTCTAAATGTTTGTTTCCATTCTTCCATTAGACTTTGACCATTCGAGTCTCCTGAAACAGGAAGGTATTTTATACAAATGGGGTGGGGTGGGGGAGCCAAAACTCTACCTAAATACCCCAAGTCACTAGGTACTTATGTTGATGGCTGTATGATAGCTTTCAGAAAGTTGTCCCTTAGGTTTTTGACAGTCACACGTTAATAGTCTTTTGTACCCATAGTTTTGCTATACAAGCTGTATTTCCAAAGGTCAACAGAAGTAAATACCAGTAACAGTGAAACAAATAAACAGAATTAGATTGCTGCTAGGATCAGCACATAAAGGCTCAGAGCTTCATTGTGCTAATCATGGTTAGAATTATATCTGTCCACTATTGACTAAAGCTGGTGTTTTTTTCTATTATGCGTAATGGAGGCATGTACATACATGTTTGTTGGGGAGTATAGGGATAGAGCTTCTCCATGTGGATGTATATGGCAGCCAGAAGTTAATGTTAGGATATTTCTTATTCTGTCTCTTCCTTGTTTTATGAGACAGGGTCTCTCAGTGACCCCCGAATTCATCATTTTGACTAGGCTGGCAGGACAGTGAGTCCCTGGGATCCGGCTGACTCTGTCTCCCAGCATCATGGCCAGCTTTTACAGGAGGCGTTGGGCCCTCATGCTTGCAGAGAATGTTCTCCGTCAAACTAAGCTGCCTGCAGCCCCTTGTGCTGTTTTCTGCTCTGATGAACAGCAACGGATGCAAAATAATTTGAGCTTAAGCTAAAGCAAGACTGATAGGTGTTTCCCGTTCTAATCGGGTACCCTTCAGATGAGGCCATTACATTGCTGTTTCCTGATTTTATTTAGCCACTGTGCTCTTCAAGCTTTAAACTTATTCCACCCCAGACTAGGAAAAACAAACAAATAAACAACCCCCCCAAACCGACAAACAATATAATCCTCTGTATTTATTATTCTCCCTCTTGGCCAAATCACATGTTTTGCCTCAGTGGTCATAAAGTCATAAAGTAACATTCTATTCTATACTTCTACCCACTGGCAGCCAGGTTGCTAGCCCATTGAGACCTCCTTTTTTTTTTTTCCCTCAAGCCCAAAGCATTCCACATTCTTCAGAATTTGCAGCCAGACCTGGAGAGATGGCTTGGAATGTTTTCTGTGTAAGCATGAGGTTCTAACTTTAGTTTCAAGCACCCATATAAAAACAAAACCAAACAAACAATAAAACCAAACCAACCAACCAACCAACCAACCAACCAAACAGACAAACAAACAAAAAAACCCCAAATGAAACAGGTTTGGTACACCAGCACATGTAACCCCAGTGCTACAGGCTGAGGGTAGAGCACGGAGGATCATTATTGTAATAGTGTGTTTCTATGCTATGATAGGCACCATGATCGAAATCAACTAGGTTAGCAAAGGGTTTATTTCACCTCACCACTGTAGTCCATTATCAGCAGTCAGGGCAGGAACTCAAGGCAGAAGTCAGGAAGCCATGGAAACATTCTGCTCGCATGCTCCCCATAGCTCATTCAGCCATCATTCTTAAACAACCCAGGACTACCTACCAAGGGGTGTCAAGGCCCACAGAAGGCTGGACCCTCCACATTAATCATAAATCAAAAGAACATCTTACGGAATTGCTGACAAGCCAATCTGATGAAGGTATTTTCTCAATTGAGGTTTTCTCTTCATGGATACTTCCATCTGTGTCAAGTTGACAAAAAACTAGGACTTATTGGCCATCAGTCTAGGTTCAGGTTCAGTGAGAGATCATGTGTCAAGAAAATAGTACAGATAGAAGACAACACGGGATAGCCTTCTCCAGTTTCTGCATGCACATACAAAGTGCACATATCTGTACGTACACATGCATAAATACTGCACCCATACATATACACAGGCACTAATAAAAAAGACTACAGGCAAAGAAACATAGATGACATTAGAATAACACCAAAATATATAAGCAATTATGTACATTAAGCCCAGAGTGACCTTGGTAAATAATTTCATGCTAGTATTCCTTTGAAAGAGTTCTAATGGGACATATATATGCTAATTGGATATATTTTTTGAGGGCTTGGCAGTCCACATCTTACTAAGCACATAAACTTTGATCTTGAGGAAAAGATGTTAACACCTAATCTGAAAATTAGTTTTGAAAATTTTACAAATTAAAACTTTTTCATCTTTGCTTTACACTGTGTTTGAAGGTCAAAAACTTTAGAGCAAGAATCTATGATAGGAGAAAGGTGTGATTTTTTTTTTTAAGGAACTAAAATCATACTGAAATGATTTAATATCAGTACTTCTTTCCAGGCAAATATTTTCATCTTGAAGATGCTATAATCTAAAAAAAAAAAAAAAAAGGAAATAATTTTTGTATGTGTTTTCTCTCTACCAAAGGTAAGGTAAAATTACGAAAGCTTTTTCTGCCTCTGAGATGTTCGCTTAAGTTTGGGAAGGTATTTGAATGGTAAATTAGAGAGAGACAAGAAAGCTGATAAAAGCATCGGACTGAAAGAGAACATTAGCAATCACATACTAGAGGCCAGGCTTAAAAAAAAAATGTCATCCATGTTTCAAGCAAAATCCATTATCAATTCCTACAGGATAGGTTGAGGAAAGACATTTGATTGTTTTGTAAAGCTTGCTCTTTGTGTCTGCCTAACTCTTAGAAGCATACACTGTTTCAGTAGGAAGTTCTCTCCCAAATATGAGAAACGAAGTAGCTCTAAGCAGGTACCAGGTAAGCAGAAAACTGGAAACCATAAGGGTGTGAAGTAACTGGAAGGACTGGTAGGCATCTCAGAGAGTTAAACATCTGCCTCACTAGTGTTACAACTGGAGGATCCTTAGCTCCTATACAAATGCCAGGTGGGTGGCAACTTCTAATCCTGTATGTAAGAGATAGAGAAAGCAGAAGGTCAAACACAAATAGACAAATAAGTAGCACTGGGTTCAAATGAGAGACCCTGCTTCAGCATATAAGAATGAGGGTGATTGAGGAAGACACCTTATATAATAATCTGGTCCTGCATGCACATACTCACATGTCCACACAAACATATACACACATGCACACAAGACATATATAAGTCAATATCAACAACCAAAGGGCTGCTCAGGCACAGAAAGAGCACACTGGACAATATCTTTTATTCAGGTGTACATTTTTCTGTTTGTTTGTTTTTTGAGACAGGGTTTATCTGTGTATCCCTGGCTGTCCTGGAACTCACTCTGTAGACCAAGCTGGCCTCAAACTCAGAGATCCTCCTGCCTCTGCCTCCCAAGTGCTGGGATTAAAGGTGTGTGCCACCACTGTCAGGCCAGGTTTGCATTTTAAAGAGCAAGCCCAGAACTCAGGTCCAGGCTCAGCATGTACATATGGATCTCATTCACAAATAATGTAAGTAGCAAGGGATAATTGATACTCAGACCAGTTATTCAGTGAGAAAAGATTCAGGAGGTCCCTGGAAAGATCTAGGTCCCTCAAAAAGGTACTTTCCAGCAATGGCCCACCTGGAATAGAGACCCTTCTAATAGGGCAGGGAATAAACTCAGAATGTACATGGTTGCCTGTCAATTTCTGAGTGGGAGGCAAGGATGTTGCTGGGATTTTTGCCTGGGGATGAGAGTGAGTGGGTACTTAGTGCTTGCTCAACAGGAGAGTCTTCTGCCAATATGCGCACACTGAAACCATGCTTACAGTGGTAACAGGAGGCATCTGAGATACACAGATAAAGGAAACGTCTGCACTTAGACCATCGGAGAAGTAGGAAGAAGAGTCACAGGGGATGCATTTCCAGGATACTTGCCTCCCCTGTCTACCAGGCTCAGGAAGGGTGCATCTCCTTTACTTTAAGTAGCTTACTGTCTAAGCTTTCTGGGATTAGAAGGTAGGTCTTTTGGAGAAACCCTGATTGGTGGGTCGATCTGAGAATTTGCTGAATCTCTGGTATGGGGCATGTATTAGGTACCTTTCTTATTACTGTGACAAAATGCCTTACAAAGGCAACTTAAGGAAAGAAGGGTTATTTATTCTCCTTTTTACTTTGTCTGCTGCCTGCCTTTCTGTCTATCTGGCTGTCTCCCATCTGTCAGCCTGTTGATCTCTGCTATCTACTATCCATCTATCTATCTGACTCTCTGCTGGTCTGTCTGTCTCTCATCTGTCGATCTGTCAATCTAGCTCATCTATTTACTATCTATCTGTCTATTTGTCAATTGATCAGTCTGTTGATCTCTCAATTTATCTCACCTATCTTTTTACTATTATCTATCTATCTACCTATCTATCTATCATTTGTCTCTATGTGTGTCTATGTGTGCATGTTATATGTAAATGGGTGCCAGTGGAGGCAAGAAAAGGTTATTGGATTCCTTAGAATTGGAGTTCCAGGTTAGGGGGTTGAGAGTCTTCTGGTGGGAGTGCTGGAAACCAAACTGAGTTGCTCTGTGAAAGCTGCAATTGCTTTTAATAAACCATCCATGTCTCCATCTCCAGTAGAGCTTATTTTGACTCTCTGTTCAAGACTATATTCCATGATGTCACAGAAGTCACAGAAGTAGGAGCATGAGGCAGCTGGTCTCATTGTACCAAGTCAGGAAACAGAGTTAAATGGTGCTGCTCAGCTCTCTTTCTCCTTTTTATTCAGTCCAGAACCCAACTGATGAGCTCATGTTGCCCATATTTAGGGTGAGTCCTCCCACCTTAATTATTTAAGTCAAGTAACTTTGGTAGGAACAAGACCAGAGGTGTTGTCTCTGAGATGAGTTTAGATGCTCTCAAGTTGACATTCAGTACTAACAATGAAGGCACAGGTCTCTGAACTACCAAGAACCAGAGGAAAAACACAGTCCATCATCTGGAGAGTTGGTGATGAAGTGTAATGCTTAATGTCCTTTCTAAGCTGGCCGTCTCTCCAGGAGCATCCTCTGTACCAGTATCTGAGCAGAAATCTTTCTGTCCATCTTAATCCAATTAGAGCAGATCTTTTTGAAAAAATGTGTAAATGATGCTATTCTCAATGAACTGCACACCAATAAGAAGATGTGGACATGCTCTGAGAGATATCTCAAAAGAGAGACTGATTATGCATCAAGTAGTGTTCCTATATAAAACACAATTAAATTATCTTTAAATTGTGTTTAAATGGATCATATGTATTTTGTCAGAGTAGAAAAGAAAACAGAGAGATTTTGTTGCTCTGTGAACATCCCATCAAACTCACTCTGGTATTAATTCCTGCTGTGATGTATACAGGGGGCGGAAAAGTAATCCAGCTATGGTTTATGTTATAGGAGGAACCATGGAGCACTATGGGAGAACTATTAAAAAAAAGAAGAATCTAAGAATAGAACTCAGTTGGTAGAGTTTTGCCTAACATGCATGAAGTCTGGGGTTCTAACTTTAACATCATATACAGCATGAATGGTGAGTCATATCTGTAATCTAAGCAACTGGGAATTAGGAACAGAAAGGTTACATGTTAAAGACCATCGCTGGCTGTCTTGTGAATTTGAGTCCAGCCTGGGATACATGAGATCCTGTCTCAATCTCCTTTTCAAACCATTATGTGAGGCCCTAAGGTCTGGGACCATCACGCAATGGGAACTGTGGTTTTATAAAGAGGAGAGGCCAGGCCTAGGATGCACTGTGTTATCACGTGACAGGCTGTACAAGGCTGTGACTCTGCAGAGATCCAACCAGGAAAAAACAAAACAGTCTTCCAACTGAGGCTGCTTGACCTCAAACTTTCCCGATGTCAGAAAGGTAAGAACTAGCACGCCATTATTTATGTCAACATGAAACGGACCCAAACAACTTTGAAAAGAATTTCCTCTCTTGCTGTTGGTATTTTGCCAGGTTGGGAACTGGTGCTATGAATAAAAAGAATTCATGTTTATAGATGCTAATGAGGTTAATTAAATGTCAGTACTCTTCAATGAAGTCTCTTAGTATGGAGAGAAGAGTGTCTATGTATTTTAAAAGTCATGATATTATCAGTTCAAAAATGACAATTATACTGAATTCCATCTGTTGTCTCATGAAAAAAGAAACCTAAGTGAAGCCAGCAATTCAGGGCCTACAGTATTTGTAAGAGAACACTCCTTTAAAATATAATACTTAGGTGGATAGAGATTACCCTCAACACCCGGATATGAGAGTCATGTCATGTAATTCTCTTGCGGTTTGCAGCTCCAACTGTATTTGGATTCATTTTTACAAAATTGAGCTGGACAACATAGGCATAGATAGGTCCTTTAGAATATTTTTAAATTCTAATTAATTGGCATTGGTCTTCATGATTCAACATGTTTTTTGGTCTCCCTCCCACCCTTATTTTTTTCCCTTCTCCCTACACATCCCCTTTTCCACATTTACCCCGGCTAAAATCAGTGGGTCACAAAAGCAATGTTAGTGTATTTATGTTTTTATCAATGTTTAATATTGATAGTGCTAATACTAGTCCTGACAGTGTGTCAACATGTCTAGAAAATGGTCTTATTTTAAAGGAAATTATCATGTAGCTTGAGACTGTATGGAAATTAGACAGTAAAACTTCAAATCATAAAGAGAGTGCATCAAAGAAAACTGGCAACTCGAGTAAACACTGTGCGTGTAGCAGAGTGAAATCTTTTGGTTTGCAAGAGAGGAAAAAGAGAGAAGTAGACAGAAAGCACTTACAGGCATCAAATTAACGGCTGAAAAAGAAATAATGACGGAGAAGTAAAAATTAATGAGGTGAGGGAAATTGGACTTTATTGATTAACAAACTAACTAAGCAGGTAACTAACCATGAATCTATTTGGAATCAAGAACCTAAATAGGTTTCCAAGGAGTAGTCATCAATAATGTGAATTTATTAAAATGAAAGGGAATCTAGCTCATAAAGATTTGGCCTCACCCTACAAAATTATGCTATGCCTGCTTTGTGCTGCACACTCCTTCCAAGGAGTAGCTTTGCCTCTAATGATGCTTAACCAAAAGTGCATTAGGTTATTTTTCCTGTCTTGGGGGTAAACTGAGGTCCATAATGTCATCACTGTTCATAGCAATCGCCCCTGAGATATAAGTGTTTCTCAGAGACTCGCATGAACACAGTTCTTCAGCTCAGACAAGTGTCTAAGGCTACAGGTTAAATAGGATTCCATTGCTAGATTACTGGATGATGAAGAGTAACAATAGAACACATTAAAATATCCTGGCTTTGTTTTAAAAATATCACATTATTAAATAAGATATTTTTGTGGTTGAGTAAACATTAACTTTTAATTCGTAAATTTTACTTCTCCGTCATTGTTTCTTTTCCAGGTGTTAATTTGATGCCTATAAATGCCTTCTGTCTACCTTTTGTCTTTTACCTCTCTTGCAAATCAAAAGATTTCACTCTGCAACAAACCGTGCTAAGGCAGGTCTCAAGTGTTCTTTGGTGCAATCTCTTGTGATTTGGAGTTTTAGTGTCTAATTTCTATACATTGAGTTTTTCATGTTAAATTAAATTTTATAATGGTTTTTAGAAAACAGTCTATGTTGTTGCCATTGTCCTTGGTTATTCTCCAGAAGTAGATGGAAAGATACTGTGGGCACCACACCCTTTGATTGCAAGACATATAGAGGCCAAGCTGGAACAGAGCTAAAAGCTTCCTCCCTACTGGCTGTGTTTTGAGAGGTCAGTGAAAAACAAACACAAGAAAAAGAGACTTAAAATAGTACAGACTTTTGTCAGAGCCCACTATCCATCTGGGGTAGCTGTATGTCAGAAATGGAGAACAGTTTTCTTTTTGGTCCTCAGCTGGCATTGCTAAGTATAGTCAGTAAGTATAAAGAAGAATAGTGTTAAGTGGTCCATAAACCTCTCTTATGGCCAACAATTACCAGTGGTCTTTGGGATGCAGTAGTGGGAATCCAGGAAAATGAGTTATTTTAGCCCCTGAAAGCTAATTATGTGGTTTTGGTAAACTGCCAGAACTTTTCAAAATGGCACTTTGCAAAGTAATGTGGCATATAGCTAAGACCATTCACAGCGACAGAAGGTGCTGTGTGGGCTTCTGTGGGAGAAAAATCATTAACACTCTTACTCAGCTGAGAGTCCTGGAATACCTTCCAGGTCAGAACCAAGGTATGATAGTAGCACAACTATCATGGGAGTGACAAACCACTTTATTATTAAATGTTAGGCCTATTCCACAGGAGGAATTTATGTCTACTACTGTAAGCCTGCTCGAAGGGCATGGCTGGGGAGGTCATATGACCTAGATACGAACTTACTACTAATAATCTCTTGGTCACCTGGCTGATATCATCTCACCAGGCTTATACTGCAAAGCTGCTTATGTCCTATGCTATAGCATTCCAGGGCATGTAATTTCCATTTAAGAAATAGATACCCATGCCTACCTCCTTCCAAGTCAATTAAGTACACAAAGGGTTTATAGAGATTATTCTCCATGAGAGTTGGTCTCTCTTCACAGTTCATTTCTTTTAATATAACAATGTGAACTTATATGCTCTTGGTTTTTGTTATAGTTGTTGATTGTGGTGGTGGTGATGTGTGTGTGTGCAGGTGCATGTAGAGGCCAGAAATTCAAATCATATTTCTCCCTTAATTCCTTTCCGTAATATTTTTCTGAGATACAATCTCACAGTGAATGAGAATCTGACAAATTTTTCTTGTCTGGCTAGGTAGCAAACTCCAGGGGTCCTCTAGTTTCCACCTTCCCAATAGGAAGTGAACTCAGGTCCTCGTACTTGCACAAGTACTTCATCAATGGAACCATCTAGCCCTTCCCTTGTTCTATATTTGGGTTTATAGCACATAGGTACTTTGTTTACTTTCAGGCCAATTAAGCTCCAGCTTAAATAAAATATTTTAGAACATTAGAAAGAAAGATGAAAAGATTATCAATAATCAGTAAAACACCAAGTTTTGTCAGTAAATAAAATAGATGCTCTATCTGGAAATACTTCATTCACTTCATGCACTGAATGGTCACTGCACCAATTTAGCACCAAGAATGTTTGCTTTAGAAGAAGAATAAATGTTATTTATTTCTTGCTCTATTTTCAGGTAAAAATTACTTATTATAAACTTAAAGAAAGGCTAAAAAGTAACAAATCAAACATACATAAACCAGTTGCTCTACTAGACACTATTATAATTTTGATATAATTTCTGTAGTTAGATGCTTTATTTTTGTTGACAAACTCTGAATATTTTACTTATTTTAAATTATAATTCAATCTGTTTTATGGATCTATAAAAATGTCAAATTTAAAATATTTTATATTTTATTTATTGAACTTATTCATTTATTTGAGGGAAAAGAATAAGAATGTACATCACAGCGCTTATGTGGGAGACAGAGGACAGCTTTCAAGAGTCAGTTCTTTCTTTCCATCCTGAGGATCTGGTGGATCAAACCCAAGTCACTAGGCTCAACTTCAAGCACATTACCTGGTTACCATCTCATATTTGCTATCTTATATTATGGTTAATACATGATACACTGAAAAATAAAAGGTTTTATGGAAACAAATAGAAGCTATATTACCATGATTATGTATTACCCTGCTTTGGTTACTGCTTAGGTTGTTGTTGTTGTAGTTGTAGTTGTTGTTTTAAATTGATTTTATCTCTATATCATAGCATTTAATGCTCAGATAGGACTCTTCTCAAAAATGTTACTTTTATGTGATACAAATATCCTTATGCTTGAACAGCAAATGTTCATACCTACTAAGCCATCTTCCTCGCCTCAAAATGGGAATCTTTATCCCTAACCTGGCAGAACATTATAGCTCTCACCTTCCTCTGCTGAAAAATGATTAGAAAGATCCGACTAAAACAGATAATTGAATGTGATCTGACATCCAATAATTATATGAAAAAAAAATCCAGGTTTCTCAAGTAAGATCCAAAGGTATAGTTAAAAGCTGCTTTCACTAGGCTGGGAGAACTGTGAGTGCTACCTAACACAGACTTCACAAAACTCACCGTATAGCAACTCCAGGAACATTCCTGAAACAACAATATAGTCACTGGCAGTTTCCCAAAGAAAGATTACAATACCCAGCTTTCCTTGTGGACCATAGAAGTGGTTCCTGCCCCTGTAGAGGGAGCCTCATCCCATCTTCCTCTCTAGGCATCTTGAGCATCCCCACATTCTCTCACTGTGAATAAACATGATCACATAGAAGTTTAGACCAAGCCTCTCTTTCCTTCCTCCTTCTGTCTTGCTGCAGCTATGTCTTAATAATCTAATATTCACACCCAGTAAGATGGCTATTTCTGCAAAATAACTCATAAAAGATAAGCAAGACCCACATAAGGACTAGTGAGATGACTCAGCAACTGAAGGTGATTGTTCTAAAGGCTTGAGTACATGCCTTGAATTGCACAAAGGTGAAAGGAGAGCACTGACTCCCTCAAGCTGTCCTCTGATGTTGGGGCATGCATTGTGACATGTGTGCACGCACACACACCACCACCACCACCACCACCACCAGCAGCAGCAGCAGCATAAAATTAATAACTTTAGAGAACCAAATGGAAGATCTAGAAAAAAATATAATAAAATGAAATTCTCAGTGGAAAGTCAGAAATTCATTAAATTTAAAAAATGGAGCATTAAAAGTTATATAGGCTAGCAGTTCTGAACTTATGTGTTAAGTCCTCTTTGGAGAATCAAACAACCCTTTCATAGAGGCTGCATATAAGATATCCTGCTATCATATATTTATTCTATAATTTTTAACAGTAGCAAAATCTCTTTTATGAAGTAGCAGTGAAAATAATTTTGTGGTTGTGGGGTCACTGCAACATGAGGAACTGTATTAAAGAGTCACAGCATTAGAAAGGTTGAGAACTACTGTTCTAGATCGAAGGTGGAGAAAAACCTGTAATCTCAGCACTTAGGGTGTGGCTGAAGGAGAATTAGAAGATCAAGGTCATCTTCAGCTATATAGAGTTCTGACCAGCCTGGGCTATAAGATATTGCTTCAAAAAATAACCCCTAGACAAAAGAACAACAGAAGACACAATAACCAATGGCCAGGAGCTTAGAGATGCACAGAATTGTAATAAAATTCTAGCATTCATTTCTCGGGGTTCTGTAAGGGATGGTGAAAGTGGCAGCCTGAGTATGCAGCGATGATGATGCCTGGGAATTTAGCTGGCAAAAGATACAGAACAACAGACTCCAGAACCAACAAGCTTCACTGTTGAGGAGGACACCTAATTAAACCTAACTAAACTTTAGCAAGCTGGAGAGATGGACCAAAGGTCAAGAGCACTTACTGCCCATACAGAAGACCCAACTTTATTTCCAGCACCCACATGCATGCACGTACTAACAATATGTATACACAAATAAAAAAAAAATAAATTTTTAAAAAAAATCCCCCAAACTAAAAATGAATAAAATATGTTTCCTTTTTTTTGAGTTTTAGTCCAGTAACAAAAGCTGTTGAAATGGTATTTATTATTTAAATATTTCTATTTTAAACATTCATACATGGAAGTAATTTACACCACTCTTGATTAACAGTTATGCATCAGTAGGAAACATAAGGTCATACTCTAGACAAACTAAAGCATAAACATTGTTCTCAAAGGCTGCTAGGGCAGAGTTGAAATTTGTAAGTGGAGGAATTTTTTCTTTGTTACCAAAACTAAATACAAAAACATAGCCACAATACCAGAAGGATGCTTAAGTCTCGTAAAATATCCAGGAACTTTTAACAATCTCCAGTTTCATGACCAATCTGTGATAAGCAATGAGTTTCAGGGCAATATGAGCCACAAGGCAAGACTGTTATAAAATAAGTTTCAATCAACCACAAAATAAAACCATCTTCTCTATATAGCCAAACACTTTGAAATAAGTCCCATCTTTCATTAGAAGTAAAAATAGTAATAATAATAAAATCAACCTCATTGTGGGGAGCATAGAGAAATACAGAAGGTGTGTCAAGTGTTGGACAAAAGGGGCCTTCTTCCCAGAAGCCAGCATCCTTCAGTAATAGGAAAAACATGAAGATATACTTTGATAAAAAAAAAGGAAAAGCTGGTCACCAGTAGATGAGATAAGCTAAAGATGGTTCTCTATAGACCCAGGTCATACAAGAATCTCAGGGGAGTAAAGCGATAACTCCAGTTGTTGGGGATCCAGCACTCCAGCATTCTCTCATTACCTCTGGAGACTCCTGCACATACACAGACATACACAAAGAGAGACACTCCAGCATTCTCTCATTACCTCTGGAGAGTCCTGTACATATACAGACATAAACAAAGAGAGACAGACAGAGACAGACATGCACAGAAATAAATAAATAATAAATATTTTAAGGACAGAATATCAGAGCACTAAGAAAGAGAGAGACAGAGAGACAGAGGGAGAGAGAAGTACATAATAAACATAAAGGGCTTTCCATTGTCTCTTGTTTTCCAAATTATGTCTGTTGATTGAGGAAAAAATTATCTCTAATATGTCTTATATATTCATATAAATATATACTAGGAAATGCTTGCTATTAAAAGTGGAATAGGAAAGGGTCAGATGAGAGATAAGGGTCTTATACTTCACCCAAACTTTAAACAGGTAAAAGCCATGACTCTCATGAAACATAATACAACCCCCAGAGCAAGTGCTGAAAAAGCTATACAAAGAAATTCACTCAAAAGAAATATAGGTGAAGAGGGATTATAAAGGTGTTTGAGAAAGAAGAAAACAGAAAGCAGACATATGAAAGCATACAAACTGACTTTTTTAAAAAAATGCAAGCAGTGGTGTATTCACAATTAAACTAAATAGAAATTACTTGAATCAACAGACATATGGGAACGGTAGATTAATAACAGCAACCACATGTTGAAAATAAGAACTCACTTCAGGGCCAGAGAGGTAACTCTGTAGTTAAAGCGGCTGCTGCTCTTGCAGAGGAGGACGGTTCAGTTCCAGCACCCATACTGGGCAACTCACATCTGCCTGTAACTCCAGCTCTAGGCTATTGAGCACCCCAATTCTGAGCACACATCCAGCAGAGGTACACATAATTTATATTAAATAATTGTTCAAAAAAGAACCCATTTCAAATATAACAATATTCATGCACTGAGGAATGCAGAGATAAACCTTGCAAACTTTCATGAAAATGAACATAAACTTTAGGATAAAGAAGGTCCTCTCACACAGTGAAAGCAAAACTACATCCTGCAGACAGCCAAGCTACTGATGTACCTTCCAAACCTGGTAAGTATCCAGTCGCCCTCTTTGTCAAAGTCTCTCTGTCCTCAAGCCTCTGGATTCCAGAGTTTTGCAAATCAAACTCTTATGCACGTTTGCTTTTATTTCATGAAATAATTTTCTGTGCAATCGTTGCCAAGTCCACACACGGGAGTGTCACGTTTCAAATATCCAGCAGGTAACACACCGTGCCAGTGGCCCACCCCTGGATGAAAACAATTTTAATTATAAAACAGAGTAAAATTTGAAGAACGTTTTAAATTTATATTTTAATAGACTCTTGGTTCTTATTCATTCATTAATTTATTAATTAATTTTACATCTCAATCACAGCCCCTACTCTTCCCAGTATCTCCTTCACACAGGACCTTCCCCATCTCCTTCTCTGAGAAGTGGGTGGTCCCCCTGGGAACCATCCAACCCATTCTGGCACCTCAAGTCACTGCAGGACTAGGCACATCCTCTCCCCTTGAGGCCAGACAAACAGCCTAGTTAGGGGAACAGAATCCACAGACAGGCAACAGAGTCGAGTTTTATTTGTATTGTTATTATATGTGTGTAAGTATGCGACTATGTATGAACATATGCATGTATGTGCAGGCACTCTCAGAGGCCAGAAGAAGGCTTCAGGTCTTCTGAAGCTGAAGTTACAGACAACTATGAGTCTCCCAACATGGGTGCTGAAAACTAGACTCAAGTCCTCTGCCAAGTCAGTATGTAAGCGATCTCTTCAGCCCCGACAATATACTTACTGTTCATTTGTTTCTTTGCTCAAATGGACTAGGACTCTTGACAAGTCTTTTACGTTTATTTCTCCAGGCACTTTTTTTGTTTCTAGTTTCTATAGATTTTAATGTTTAATAAATAGCTTCAAGATAAATTGAATATATTTAAGTATTTGGAACATGACTTAAAGAGACATTTAATTACATGTTAGACCAGAATATTCTCTGTATTAAATTATTGAAACCACCCTGTACTGGGCTGCTCTAGCATTATTGTTGAAAATATGACTGAATAACCAAAATCCTGAAGGACAAGCAAAAGCTCCTGGAATTTGGATAAGGTCATTAGATATGAGTATGAATCAATCAATTCATGTGCTCCACTCTTGATGAAAATCACATATTTCAGAATCAATCGTTTAATGAACTGAGAACTTAGTAAAGTGCTATCTCTTTCAACAAGCAGGGCACAGAAAGTCAAAAAAACATCGTGAATATAAATTAGCAAAAATTTATCCTCAACAACAACAAAAAAGATTGAAACAGATTGAAATAGAAGGGTCACATTTCAGAAATTTAATTTCTATCAAGTATGATTTAGTAAGTGTGATAGTATGTAGCTCTATCAAGCTTAACCCTTCTTGGAAACTGAACTCCCAAGGAAGGAAGTACAGAATACCCAAGATACAGTCCACAGAACTCAAAAAAACGTCAACAAGCTGAAGTGGCTAAGTGAGGATGCCTTAGTCCCACTTGGGAGGGAGAAGAAAGTAATTACAGTGGGGAGGAGGGATGGACCTGGGAGGGAAAGTGGATGAGGGGGATGAGTGGGGGGAGGAAGGGAACCTGATCTGGTTGGTATTGGGTGAAGGAAAAGGACAGGACAGAAGCCCTGAGGGCCAGCAGAAAGAATGGAAACAGGCAACCTTGGGAGGTAGCAAGTTGGGGGGACCCTCCAGAATACACCAGAGACCTGCGAGGTGAGAGAGTCTCAGGGCTCAAAGGGAGGGACCCTAAATGAAATACCCTACAGTGGGGAGAGGGAATTTGTAGAGCCCACCTCCAGCAGAAAGACAGGGCATCAAATGAGGGAGGGGAGCCATCCCATAGTCACAACTCTGACCCATAATTGTTCCTGTCTGAAAGAATTACAGGGATGGAAATGGAGAGGATCCTGAGGAAAAGAAGGTCTAGCAACAGGACCAAAGTGAGCTCCAGCTCAAGGGGAGGTCCCAAGGTCTGACACTATTACTCACAGAAAGGGATGACTGAAAGAAGCCAAGGAGAAGGACAATCCTGTAGGAGGACCAGCAGTCTCAATTAATCTGGACCCCCAAGATCTCTCAAACACTGGATCACCAAACAGACAGCATACACCAGTAGATATGAAGCCACCAACACACATACAGCAGATGACTGCCGGGTCTGTGTTCATTCAGAGATGATGTACCTAACCTTCTAGAGACTGGAGGCCCCAGGGAGTTTAGAGGTCAGGTGAGGTGGGGGGATGGGGGCATCCACATGGAGACAGGGTATGGGGAGGAGGTGTGGGATGTGGAACAGTAGGAGGGTGGATGGGGGTGGGGCAAATAAAATATGGAGTGTAAAATAAATAAATAAGTAAAATTAAAAAATGAAAAAGAACGAGAGAGAGAGAGAGAGAGAGAGAGAGAGAGAGAGAGAGAGAGAGAGACACTCAGATCAACACTTGTCAACGTTGTGATTCTGAGTGGAGGTTTCATGTGTTCCTGACAGCTTCAAATCTCAGTGTAGATGAGGATGCCTTTGAACTTTTCATCTTCCTGCATTTCACCCCACTAAATGCTGTCATTACAAGCATGCACAAACACACTCAATTTGTAAGGTGCTGGGGATGGAACCCAGAGCTCTGTGAGTTAGATAAGCACTGTGCCAATTTAGCAGCAGCAAAGATTCACACATAACTTCTTAATTCATTTGTTGACTTAAAAAAAAATTAGTGAAAATCTCTAGGTACATACCTATGATCCCAGTACTCTGGAGGTCGAAGGTAGGACAGCCTGATGTTTTAAAACGTCTTTAGCTAAATGGTGAGTTCAAAGCCTGGGCTAACTAAGGCCTTCTGTTAAAAAAGGAAAAGTCTATAAACCTGGGCATTAGAGACACCTAAAAGACTAAAAGGGAGATGAGAGTTTCTAGATGATTTGACAATGTGAAGTGCCCTCATTTTTCTTGTCCTTGGTCGTATTGCTGAGACAAAATAAACTAACATGGGACAAAGCTAGTGAAAAGTGTCAGTATAGAACAAAATAGATAGCATTTTTGCATGCTGATAACTTTACATGGAAAATCCTTACCACCAAAGGCCAAGTAAGCACAACTCCAGTCTGGGACTTAACGTGAGATAGACCCATAGCCTCCATCCAGGGGAATGGTGCTGCAGGTTGGACCTATAGCAGAAAGGCATGTGGGAAGATATTCAGCCCAATGGGATTAAAAATTGAAGATACTTGAACACAAACGCTCCTCTTGTCTCTGTGTTTTATTTTTTATTTCCTGTGCTTCTGACGTTCCCCAGGAGATCTAATTAAAATACAAGAAGCATAATAAACTTGAAATATTTCTGCAAAAATGTGTTTGGTTCTTAAGAAACAGGGCAACTAAAGCAAAAAATAAATATTCCATGTAAGGTGTCATCATTAGAGAAGAGCGGCAGTTCCCTGTCCATTAGGCTGGGGAGGAGGGATGTCTCCCAGTTTGGGCAGTTGGGAGAGTGGTCACAAATCAGGGCAAAGGCACTTGAATGGTTTGTAATTTAGCAATTATTTAGGAAAGGAAAAGACAGGAAG